>CM076576.1:4037136-4339949 GCA_034641835.2 Pinus albicaulis | reverse complement strand
TATTGGAGCTAGTGGTGTTAATTTTATTCATGTGTCTTGGAGATTTTACTTAACAATATAGGCCTTCAAGGCCAACACTTTCTTCAAAAATGGATTATGAATGTTTGTAAGACTATTCTACGGATGTTTCTATTTCATGTTTGCTTTCATCTTTGATAAAGTAGTTGAAATATTTCGGTTATTTTAGTACTTATATTAATGAGAATGTTTGCAATGGTTGTTATTATTGTCCCATCCTTGTGGACTATTCCGCAGGATACTAGACAAAAATTTCTCATTCATTAGTTTTAATGACCATCACATCTCTTGTGGACTATTCAACTTGATGTTAGATGGATCCTTCTTGATTGTGTGTGTCTCTAATAGGGTGTTACTATTACCACTCTCTTAGAGGCTCACTTTACTCTTTTCCTCCATAGTAGAAGAACTTTGACACACTGACAACTGAGCACTCACCAGGCACACCTTCTTTCTTTTCGAAGGAACCATTGCGCTCCTCTCTCTAGCCGAATATTAGAGCTAAGGTCAATACTTAATAATTCAGAAACCAAGCCATATTCCTAATGGGGATCCTATCCCAAACAGTGTAAGGTATAATTGAGACCACATATCGGGGAGACCCCTTGAATGAGGGCAGTTCTAGCACCATCAAAATTTATGGTGCTAGAAGGAGGAAAAATAATATTTTATGGATGGTAACCTAACCAACCCCAATATTACATCATTCAGTCAAGGAAACAATATTCTGAGCTCCTCCGCTGCTCATATTCCTAAAATTGGTGAATCTTCTTAGCGTGAACTTGTACAAACTTGTGAAATATCTTACAATCATATCTATGCCATCTGTCTCATAACCCATAAGTTTTCAAGAGTCATTGGATTTATTGTGGGAGTACACAACTTTCCTTATTTTCCAAAGAAAAACCCAAGCACCCTTACCAGGATAATGGTTTCTACAATCAAAGATTTGGTTCTCGCCACCCTTGAATAATTAGCAGACACTGTGAAAAATGAAAAGAAGTCAGAAAGACCTCCAGTTTACAATGGTGTCAACAAAGATAATGTTGTACTCTCATACGATACCTTCGGCGGGTTGCGTGGTGCAGAAGAAGAAGAAGATGAGGAACCATTAGATTCAGATAGAGAGGAGGAGGACAATGAAGAAGATATGGAAGACCAATATATATATTGGATCTCTCAGGGCCCACTTGCACTATCAGGTGTTCTACACAAGTGTAGTAATTTACAGGGTAATTTCTATAGATCAAGAACCAAAGGTCACTGCTCACAGAAATATCAAAAATTAGTACACCAGTATTATCACGTGGTTAAAACCCTCGAAGAGGGAAACAGTCCACGGCTTGAGCCAACGCGGCCACTTTAGGAAATTTATTAATATAAAAATAAAAGTTACATATGTTTCTCTCATAAACGGTTACCAAACAAATGACCCTCCATGCTCTTTAAATAGAGATCATGGACCAATCAGGTGTTAAGCCACGGATCAAGTGTCGTTAATACTGAGGAGAGAGTGAACTGTCGGATCACTACAAATCGTGATCGTCAGATTATAAGTTACAAATGTACTTAATAAAGAAACACACTTTACCTAACTCTACACTAGACTAAGTTAATCTTTACTATTTCCTATGTGTCGGGATATCCTAACATCCCCCCTTAAGAACAACTTGGGATAGGATTGAAGGATTTACAAAGGTGACACAAAAGGTGCATATTTCCTATGTGTCGAAATATCATAACATCCCCCCTTAAGAACAAATTGGGACAGGATTGAGAGATTTACAAAAGTGACACAATAGGAGAAGGAAGGAGGCATTAGAGCCTATCCCCCCTTAATGAAAACTTTCCTGAACTCTAAGCATGGATCGAATTTTGGTAAACTTTGCTTGTGTGAGAGCATTTGTGAAGATATCAACTACTTGATCATTGGTTGGACAATACTGCACTTCAAGAACACGATCATGAATGAGATTTCTGATGAAGTGTATATGGAGTTCAATGTGTTTCATACACTGATGCTGAACTGGATCTTTACATAGCTGAATGACACTCTGATTATCGCACCAAAGTGTAGTTGGATGTTGCTAATGAAGACCAAATTCAGACAGAATCTGACGAAGCCACATGGCTTCCTTGCTGGCTTCAACTGCACCATGACACTCTGCTTCGAATGAAGAAAGAGAGATGGCACTTTGTTTCTTACAATACCAAGTAATAAGTCCTTAACCAAGAGTGAATACATATCCTGCAGTAGGCTTTCGATCATTAGGGTCACCAAACCAATCAGAATCAGTGAAACCAATCAACAATGGAGATGCTCCTGCACTGTAATGAATATTGAACTGAACTGTACCTCGAATATATCGAAGTATTCTTTTAGTTGCTTTCTAGTGACTTTCATGAGGTTGGTGCATAAACCGAGCGACAAGACCAACGAAAAAGGAAAGGCCAGGAGGGGTATGGGTTAGATACATAAGTTTACCAACAAGTTGATGGTATAAGGTAACATCAACTTCAGGGGTAGTACAAGTGACTGAAAGCTTGATTCCAGACTGAAAAGGAGAAGGGGATTGCTTACACTCTTCCATGTGAAAGTGGTGTAGAAGATCATATGCATACATGGACTAAGAGAGGGTAATACCTTCTTTGGATTGCAAGACTTGAAGACCAAGGAAATAATGTAAGTGTCCTAAGTCTGTCATTTCAAACTTATTTTTGAGGCTAGACTTCACATGGTTATATGGTTGGGTTCACTTCCAATAAGGATAAGATCATCAACATAAAGAACAAGGATGGTGAAGGACTTACCCACTTTCTTGGTGTAGACAGTGTTGTCAGAATGACACTTAGAAAATTCATTATCTAATATAAATCTATCCATTTTGGCATACCAAGCCCGAGGATCTTGTTTGAGACCATAGAGAGACTTCCTAAGGCGGCAAACAAGGCTGGAGTTATTTTGTATAAAGCCAGGGGGTTGTTCCATGTAGATTTCTTCATGCAAATCTCATATAAGAAGGTGAATTTAACATCCATTTGATGGAATTCCCATTTAAATGAGGCAGCAAGGGAAAGAACAAGGCGAATAGAATTCATTTTGGAAACAGGGGAGAAGGTTTCCGTATAGTCAATGCCTTCAACTTGTGAAAATCCTTTAGCGACAATACGAGCTTTATGTCTATCCACTTTTCCATCTGGTCCAAACTTGGTTTTGTAAACCCATCTGCATCTAAAAAGTTTTCTTCCTTTTGGAAGAGGAACAAGATCCCAAGTATTGTTTTCCAATAAGGAGCGATATTCTTCATTCATAGCTACATCCCAATCTGGATGACCAGAGGATTCTCCAAAGGTTTCTGGATCAGGATTTTCTGGAATTTGAGACAATAAGGCAGAGGCTCTTTCGAACTGAGAACATGTACATCGTCGATCGGTAGGGTCACCTGCAAGAGAACCTGTTGCATCCCGAGTAGAGTGGACCCATCTTGGAAGCGGTGGAGTAAAAGGAATAACTTCAAGAGGTGGAGGAGGATTGTCATACTCGCTGTCATCATCTGAACTAGAAGGAATTCTATTAAAATATAGAAGAGAGAGAGAGAGAGAGAGGTGGCACATATACTGAATCAGGCTCATAGGCCAAAGGTGGTACAACCACCAAACTAGGCTCGCAGGATGATATATTTTCATCAAATTTTACATCTCTTCTAATAATTATATTTTTTGATTTTGGTTGAAGAAGTCTATAACCTTTAACATCTTCAGAATATCCAACAAAAATTCATTTTTCACTCTTAGGTTCTAAGGATTTATGTTTCACATCTGGAATAAGGGCCCAAGCATCACTTCCAAAAACATGAAAGTGACTTACATCTGGTTTGATTGAGCTCCAAGCTTCTTCTGGAGTTATATTCTTTAAAACCTTCATAGGAGTGCGATTTACTATGTAACTTGCATAGTTAATTACTTCTACCCAAAAATTGAGACTAAGTCCTTTAGATTGAAGCATACAATTATTCATTTCTTTTACGGTGCGATTATTCCTTTCAACTACACCATTTTGTGGTGGAGTATATGGAACGGTATGTTGCAATTCAATGCCATGATCAGTGTAGAAGTTGATAAATTTTTTGTTAACATATTCTCCTCCATTGTCTGATCTTAACTTGAGAATATGATGTCCAAATTGTTTCTCAACTAAGGCCTTAAAGGCCAAGAACATGTTAAAAACTTCACTATTGAGTTTTAAGAAGTATACCCAAGTGTGTCTGGAAAAATCATCAATGAAAGTTAAGAAGTACTTGCAACTAGAGAAAGAGATAACAGGAAGTGTACCACATAAATCACTGTGCACAAGCTGCAAAGGGGCTGAAGCATGCCAAGAGGCACGTTTGTCAAAATATCTCGATGATTTTTTTCGAGTACACATTCAGAGCAAACACCATCTCTGCAAGATACCATAGGAAGACCCGTCACCATATTTTCCTTACATAGATTTTGAAGAGAGCAATAGTTTAAGTGACCAAATTGCTCATGCCAAAGTTTTCTCACTTCATCATTATGAGCAACAAAAATGGAGGGAATACATGATGACCCAAAGCTGTCAAAATTATAAAACCTTGTGGAATCATCAGCGATTCCAGTAGATAAAATATGTCTAGGATATTTGAGGTCCTTGATTACAACATCATGAGGTGAGAATTCTACTATTTTCCCTTCATCTGAATGAGTTATCTGATAAACATATAGAAGGTTGCATGACAAGGTAGGAACACATATCACAGCATTAAATTGATCATTATCTAGATGAATGGTTCCAGATCCTACAACACTAAGAGATCTATCATCACCAACATAAATATGTTCGGTGTTACAATCATTTAAGGAAGAAAACATGGATTTATTTTTGTCCATGTGGTAAGAAGCTCTAGAATCAATGAGCCACTCATGAGAATGAGAAGAAGAAGATACATATAATGCATAACCAAATCTGGATGCTTGACAACCATAAGAATAAAGTGCCATTCCTGAAGATGAAGGTGAAGAGTGCTCCAAATTGATGTTGTGCTTCTTCATTATTGCTTCTAAGGCTTCCATCTTCTTAAAACATTTGGACTCTATATGGCCATCTGACGATTAAAAAAGTTGCAATGTTAATCTTTCTTCTTCCCTTCTTTTTTTTTTTCCTTATCATTTTAGTGAGTTTCTTTTTCAGTTTGCTGTTGAAATTGCTAAGGACCCTTGTTTGGTTTCAGACCATACTTTTTAGGATACTGCTTCTTGGGATTCTTTTGATATGATTTCTATTGGGCTGTTAAGGCTTTCTTAGAAGCATTTCAAGAAGAGATAATACCAAGGTGTAAGAGTTTTTCTTGTTCTCTTATCAAGGAACCACAAAAGGCATCAAAAGAGGGGTTCTTGTGGGTGTTTACGGAAGAAATGATGGATTCTCTAGTGGAATGGAAGGTGGAAACAAATACAGGGTATGCAGGGCCAAGCTTAGCAAGAATGAAATAGATGAGGCTACCATCTTCCTTTTTGACCTTACAACCTTCTAAAATAAGTCTAAGGGTCTTTAATTTGGACAAAAAATCTTCAATAGAGGAGAAATTGTTGGGATCCAAAGTAAACAACTCATTTTCAAGATGGTGGGCCTTGATTTGATTTTGAATGCCAAAGACAGTATTTAGCTTATCTAGGGGTTCATAAGGGGTGTCAATGTCAAGGATATGAAATAAAGATCTTGAGCAATGGACATTCCTATCAACCCTCATGCTTGATCTTGTTTATTTTCCCATTTAGAAAATTTATCATCATCAGAAGGTTTATTTGCATGTCCTGTGACTATTCTATAAAGCTCTTTACTTCTAAGTATATTTACCATGTGAGGTGGCCATTGGAAATAATTGGTGATGTTAAGAATAATCAGGCATGCACTTTCTATTTTAAAAAAAAATGAAGTTGAGAAAATTTAAAACTAACTAGTCCAATGGAAATATCTCGAAAAATTAGGCTGATTAAAAAAAAACGGCTCGAAAAATGACTTTTGGATGAAGAAATTATGCCTTTTTGAAAAAATGCATTGAAGATGCTAAATAGTTACGGGAACAGTTTGAAATTTGATGATGAAGTTCGACTTTAAAAAAAAAAAATCCCACCCCTTTAACAATTTTTTTTTTTACAAAAGAAGCTTGAGAAAGATACTTGAACCCAAGACCTTTATTCTCATAAACTAACTTCTCAACAAGTGAGATAGTAAAAGTATTATGTAATTGTTTGAAAGGAGGAAGGGTTTTTTATTTTTTTGTCTTAAGTGTGTGTGCATTTTCCTGCATAAAAAACACAAAAAACCGAGCAAAAAAAAAATAATTGCAAGCCTTACGGTAGCATGTTATATTTTGGGTTAGCCTTACCGACAACTATCTATTTTTTCACTATTTTTGATTTCCCAAAATCACACAAAGACGCAAGGAAAGAGCATATGTTGCAAAAAAAATCCCTTCCTCCTGTTTCTGATTTGCCGAGATCGCACATAGTGTAGAGAAAAGAGAATACACAGAGAAGAGGGTATAGATCTGGAAAATAAATAAAATCTAAAACCGAAATAAATAGAGGGAATCGAAATAAGCAGAACTATTAACAAATATAACTGCAAAAAAAATACTTTATACCACCAGATCTAAACTGACATAACTTGGGTAGCCGCAAGCCTTTTTGCATGAAACAAAAGGCATTCCTCACTGTAAAAAATTCTCCAAGCACAACAAAGTAGTTCTCCAAGCCCAAAAATGTTCATAAATAGTAGATCTATAAAAAGGCAGTCGCATGCAGTCAAATCGGCTTCGGATTTTTATCAACAACAGATGTGGCCCTCAAAATAGCTCTGATACCATGTAGGAATTTATAGGGTAAGTTCCATAGATCAAGAATCAAAGGTCACCACTCACAAACAGATCACAAATCAATACACCAATATTATCACGTGGTTAAAACCCTTGAAGAGGGAAAAAATCCATGGCTTGAGCCAACGCGATCACTTCAGGTGATTTATTAATGTAAAAATAAAAGTTACATATGTTTATCTCATAAATGGTTACTGGAAAAATGACCCTCCAAGCTCTTTAAATAGAGATCATCGACCAATCAGGTGTTAAGCCATGGATCAAGTGCCGTTAATACTGAAGAGGGAGTGAACCGTTGGATCACTACAAATCATGACTGTCGGATTATAAGTTACAAATGTACATAGTAAAGAAACACACTTTACCTAACTATACACTAGACTAAGTTATTCTTAACTATTTCCTATGTGTCGGAATATCCTAACAACAAGATGCCAAGACATCTAGAAAAGATGTTAACAAAGTATGACCCTCACAAAGCAGTGAAAGTGGAGGAGCATATAGACAACTTCTACCTACATCTGCAAATGTTCTAGGTACGTTATGATGATGTTCCATGCATAATTTTTTCGTGCACCTTATATGGTAGAGAAACTATATGGTATCATAGTATTCCTCCGAATTCCATCCAGAATTGGAAGGGGTCACTATAAGGAAAAGACCCTCTAGAGGAGGTTATAACAAAGGTTTTTAGTGTTATAAAATTGGCCAAAATTGTAAAAAAACATTTTCCACAACATCCATTTTTGGTAACGGAGGTTTTGGCGGAGCTTCTAACGAAATTTCAACACAACTAAAAAAAAATGGGTAGTCAGAGGTTATTACAAATGTTTTTGTCATTGGTGCGCTAATCAGGTGTTAACGCATTTTAGAGTGCATGCGCCGGTACTTCAAACCTATCAAGCACCAAGATGGAAAACAAATATAGGTCGCCCCAGGGCATTTAGCACCGTCCCAGTGCATGTCATCAAAATAGTCGCCTCGGGGTGGTCGAAGGTGCATGCACCAGTTTGTTAAGGTCTAAAACTGCACCGGGCGCATTGTAGGTGATACAACTCACTGGGTTGTTCTAATTGGTATTTAGATTTGTGCGATGCCAATAGGTTTTATCAACACACTGGTGCATAGTATTATACAAACACACTGGTGCGCAGTATTACATAAACACACTGATCATTCTAAATTGTATTGGGATTTGTGTGGTGCCCATAGGTCGTACCAACGCACTGGTGTGGATTATTATACAAACGCATTGGCGCGCAATATCACATAAATGCATTGATCAATATAATTGCTATTGGTATTTGTGTGGTTCCCATAGGTCATAGAAACGCACTGGTGAGCAGTCTCACATAAATGCATCGGTGCATAGTATCACACAAACACATTGAGAGTTATAATTGGTATTGGTATTTGTGCAGTGCCCATAGGTCACAGAAACGCACCGGTGCACAATAATTGACACGCATCGCTGTTCATTTTGTATTTTTTAGAAACATCGACCTGTGATAGTGCAATTATTGTGATTTTTTAAAATTCATTATTCATCAAAAGTCAACACATATAACGATATTCATGTCAATTAAATTTTTATTAGTGCATTTAAATGTGATGTTTGGATTAATTTGTTATATCATATCATAATTATTGCAATTTTTTTAAATTCATTATTCATCAAAAGACGACACATATTTTATAACATTATTCCTATCAATTAAATTTTTATTAGTGCATTTGAATGTGATGTTTGGATTAATTTGTTATATCATATCATACGATTTCACATCTCTTCATTATAATATTTAATCACCCATATATTTAATCGGTGGTGTTACATTTCACAACGACAACGGAGAACGTAATAGAATAAATTAAAACGTATATATATATATATATATATATATATATATATATATATATATATATATATATATATATATATATATAGAAGACACTCTTTTTCATACAAAATGGGATAGTTATTGGTATCCCTTTGTCTTTCAATTGGGACACTATGTCCATTACATTAAACAAAATGTCTGATTTCACAGACAAATATTTCAAAAAATACAATGCCTTGCTTTGATATCCAAACATAATTATCATCATTCTTCGCTTGAACTTTTGTCACTGCTCAAGCTACTTCCATGACCTGGGTTATTTTGAGGAATGTTTTTTTCATGGTGTTGATTGTTTTCTTCTTCTTCACCTTCCATCTACAAACATAAAATAAACTATATAAATTGGTGAGAATAATGAAAATTTCAATATTAAATAATATACATCAATGTAAATAGAAAATAAATTATGTACCATAGCAAAAATTGACTCATGAAGTATACACATTCTTTCAAAACCAAATTTCATGCCATCTTTCAAGATTTCATTTGTTGGCGCAATTCCATACTTTGTTTCCTGCAATTTTTATACCCCATAACAAATGATATATTTAATATTTAAAAGATTTTTTTTGTTCTATTAATTATAGACGGAGCTAACTAAAACATGATTGATAGATTCTTACAAATTCCATAATTAATTTCTAATATGCCAACATATACTAACAACCCATATTTAACCCAATGTCAATCAATTCGTTTGATGGTTCTTCTTTGTATGTTAGCACCTATTTGAATACATTCAATGATCATTGTTGTAAAACAACTTGAAATATACAAAAATGAAATCTAGTTAACTTGTTATAAGGAAGTAACAATTACTCACAAACTTAGATATCAACCCTTTTCTTCCTTGTCATCTTGTTTTATGTGCTGAATGGGTTCCATTTTCTTTTATTTTTCTGCAAGAAAATACTTGAAAATTAATATTTAATGTTAAATTGTTTATTATTGTACCTAATAAAAAAATTCAATGATTACATATTACATTTGAAGCATGTTTTTGTTGAGATGGCTCCTAGTGCGATGCAATTATGTCATTTCTTTGACCATCCCCTTGTACACCTTTTTGGCCATTCCTACTGGCATATTTCTGATATCAGCTCATTCATCCTTTGATATTTTCATAATCTTCCTAAAAATGTAACATGACAATAAACTATTCAATTTTTATATTGATATATGAAAAGTAAATATAACAAAAGTGATATTTATAAATGATTTCTTTCTAGTAATATATACATATAATTCTAGAAATTTTTTTAAAGGAATATTACTTTTTCATTCCTTCTTTTTTCTTGTATTTTTTTACTATTAAAAGTCTGATATGTCTCATTGACCAATTCTCTGGAAACTTTTCTTATAGTTTAGATAAAATTTGGTTTTTGGAATCATTGGATTGATTTTTGTATTGTAAGTGGAAAGAACGTCTATACATTCATTCCACTAGATCCCTCAAAGTTTTGTAAAAAATTTCCCCCCTTTCATTAACCTCCAACACCACTCAAGATGAGTTAAGGAGCAATTCATTTTCATTTGCATGTTCTATTTTTTTTCTTTACTTAGAACAACATTCCTTTTCTGAGTTGTTGGTCCCTTTAGAACATTAAACATATGTAAATTAATAAATTGTTTGAAACATGTTATCTAATAATTTTAGGTAAATTATTAATGAAAAATAAAAAACTAAACTCATATTGGATCGAGAGTATTTTTTCATTCACCCGATTCATTCTTTTGCAATTTTTCCATCAAGGTTTTATGCTCTTCTGGTCCTAGATCAGAAATAATTTGATCGAGCTTCATCATTTTGTGGCTTTGCATGATACATAGTAAACAGTACATATTAGTTAAACTTACATATAGTTAAAAAATAATAACGTTTTTAAAGAATTTACAAAGAACTTGCCTTTTTTTCTTTTCTTGGTGTGCTATCAGTATTTTTGTTATTTGATCTCTTTTCAACCATTTCTTTATCAGTATGAAACCTGTACCATACCATTCATTAATATATTTTATAAATAAATCATAAAATTTTTAGGTAAAAAAAAAAATATCAAGAAACCAGTGCGCCTTTAATGATGTACGCATCGACGTCGGTGTGACATGTTCTTATAAATGCACCGCCAAAAAAGTAGAAAAAACGTACGGTGCTCTATGTCAACAAGGAGCACCAGTGCATTCTATGTTAACCAACACACCAGTTAAGACAGGAAAATTAATAAAAATCCTCTAGTGTTAGTTTTTGTAGCATATGATGTCGTGGAGGGGGTGGTGCGACATATTCTTATAAATGCACCGTGCAGACGGGGTACCATTGTATGTTGCTCTCTGTCAATAAGGAGACCCAGTGCATTGTATTTTAAATGATGTACCGATTAACACAGACATAAAGTAATTTTTTTTTGGTCAAAAAGTACGTGTGTGGTGTTTTATAATGAAATAGCGCATCAGTGCCCTATTTTACGTATGGCGCATGGATTTAAAAAAAAATATGTTTTTAAATTTTATTATCAAACAGTATGTGTGTGGTGCCCTGTGATAAAAAAATGCACCGGTGCGCTAGTTTACACAGAGTGCACTGATTAAATTTTTTATTTTTTTTTAAATTCACGCAAGGGCCGACATGGATTGGAATCCGACTATGCAATTTGTCTTGTGGGTTAGATGTCATAGGACTATATATATAGAAATACAAAGCCTATAAATGTAAAATGAAAAGCCCTAATTCTGAAATCACAGAAACATGAAGAAGCAAGGGCAGAAACAAAAAGAATCAAGGGTTTAGTGTAAAATGGATTTATTTTTATTTTATTTAATATTTTTATGTTTTATTTTTTAATTTTTTTGAAAATGAACATTAAATTTACATTTTTTACTTACTACATAAAAAATTCTACAGAAAATGTAAAAATAAAATAAAATTTAATCACCAGATGGTTTGAAATTCTATGCTACAGGGTTTGAATCACCAGAGGTTTAGAATTCTCATTGTCTGAATAGTTCTGTTCGAAAGTATTTTTCTTCTCCATAGTGCTCTCGTGCTCTCTTGCTCCAGATATGTCCCATGAAAATCTCTCCTTGAATGATTTTGGAAAAATAATGAAATAATGAAAAATGTTTACTATTTAAAGAATTGTTTTATGAAATTAGATTTTCGAAAATATTTTGCCGCCATTTTTCAATTTACCACTTTTTTTCAGTTTAAAAAAATATAGTTGCACTTTTTTTATTTGTGGCTCTTCGGCTATGGTACATCAATTAATAACACCGCGCCAGTGTGCAGTAACTAAATCGCATCGATGTGGTTATCTGTACATTAGCACCGATAAAAATAAGTCCATTTTTAAGGCACTCAAATTACTTTTAGGTGTGTACACCAAAATTTATTTTTGATTTTTCTCAAATGCAGGGATAAAATATCATAATTATATCGAATGGAAAATTATTCTAAATCCATCTCGTTCCATAATATTTCTCAAAGTCTATTGTAGAGTTCTCCCTATCCATCTTGAGACGTAATATTTACTTTAGATTTTATTTATATTTTCATTGAATTTATGTTTTTTATCCATGTCAATAAGCTTAATAATATTTATAATGTATACAAATTTGTAGGCTCATGCAGATTCATAATCGAGTTTAGATGCATAAAATATTCAAACAACTCCAAAACGTCAGAAGCTCTTATCAGGAGCAACATACCGCAAGGCGCATTTGGTAGATGAAAATAGACAACCGCTTCACCCTGCCAATTGTAACAATATTGCATCTTCTAGCCACAATCCCGGGATAATGATGGTAATAATAATTTTTTGGTATATTAATGTAATTATTTCAATGTCAAACCAATTAATCATGCATTGTCAATGTTCTTACTGATTGATATCAAAGATTTTGTAAAGGTATACCAATTAATCCTATTTTTTGAAATTATTAGGATTCTAGTGATGATGAGCGACCTACCTACCATATTTCATTGTAGCCCATGACAATGTAAAATCGAGAGAAAGCTGAATTAAGAGAAAAAATTGGAGAGGAACGATACCAAGAATGGTTGAATCAACCACCTATTCAATTCCCACTACGTCCAGATTCACCAACTAGGAATGACTACAGTAATAGTAGTTCTTCACAAGCTGGAAATGGAGGTAATCAAATAGAGGTTGGTATAGATGATTAATTAAGGTATACGACTGCCATGGAGACAGTGTTGTTAGATGCATTCCAAAACGATGATCAGCTAGGAGATGATGCTCATATCGCTGACACATTTTTCGAAAGCTTTAAATTTGCTTCCACCAACCCTCTCTTTGGACCTGGTAGTCAGTTAAAGTCTACCCAGTTGGGGACAACGATGTTAATATACAACTTGAAAGCAACGCTTTTCTTGTTGAATGCATGTTTATCGAAAATTGAGGTAAGTTACCATAAAGTCCTCCCTTATATTTTGGGAAATATAATCACACAATGAACATTACAAATGGTCAATTTTATGAACGTTAATAATTATATCAGCATTAATGTACATTTAATATTTTCCATGATCACCAACTACAGGTTATTCAAAGATAAGGTTCTTCCATGTGATAATTTCTTGCCCAATAGCTGTGAAGAGGCAACGAAATTGTTGAAAATGTTGGGTGTTGAGTACATATCATATCATGCATGTCCAAATGATTGTATTATATATAGAGGATAATATAAAAACAAAGAGATATGTCTGAAATATGGGCATGAAAAGTATGATAAATAAAAAAAGAAGGGTAAATCACGTGGTCCTCCTTTTAAGATATTGAGGCACATGCCTATAATCCCAAGGATTCAAAGGCTCTTTCATTGCAAAGAATTAGCTATGTTGCATGGATGACATGCCTCAGACAAAAGTGAGTTGGGAGTTATGCAAATTCCAATAGATTCATTATCCATGAAGCATATAGATGATACATGGACCGAAAAATTTGAGGATGAAGTACGAAGTCTACGACTTAGCATAGCCATGGATTGCGTTAACCCATATTCCCTCCAGAACACCAACTATTTTTTTTGGTCTGTAGTAGTGATCAATAACAATATCCCCCCATGGTTAGCCGTGAAGAATGAACATCTTATGTTGGCTCTCATAGTCCCTGGTAGAAGACAAGTGAAGAATATGGATGTCTACTTACAACCACTGGTAGATGAATTGAAGGAATTATGGGATGGAATAAATGTATACGAAGTATCAAGACCCATCGCAGCAGAGAGGAGTTTTACATTGTATGGAATATGTGCTTACACGACACATGATTATCTAAGCTTAGGAGTTTTCTATGGTAAATTACATGTTTATTGATTTTTTTATATACGTAACAATATTATTTCGCATATTAGTTATTTAATCCGTTGTAATTGTTCTGATCTTCATGATATTCTTTAACGTTCCATGCATATAAATTGTATACAATAATCTCGCAAGTCTTATAATAAAAGGGTATTTTGGATGTAAATGTTGTGGACCTTCTCTGAAAGCTAGATGGTCCAATGACCTACGAAAGCCAGTGTATGACTGCTCCAGGGTATTCCTCCCAGAAGAAGACCCTTACAGAAGAGCAACATCCACTTTCAATGGTAAACGAGAGAGAACCCAAAGGCCTCCAATAACGACACGAGATGGATGGCTTAGATCATATGAGAGAGAGAAGGAGAAGAATTTCATATAAATGTTCAATTCAAATGGGGAGCCTATGTTTGATGATATAGAATTCTTAGACACCTATGTTGAGAAATTTCCCATTGCGATGAAAAGGGAATATATCTTTTATAACCTCCAATATTGGGAACATCTTAAGATTACCGACTTATTAGATCCCATGCATATATTTAAAAATGTTTCATCTTCTTTATGGAGGTGCATATCATCGAAACAAAGTGACACATTGGCTGTTAGGAAAGGTCTTATTACTTCAAAAACTAAAAAGAAACATTGGCCGAGATTATTGGAAAGTACAAGATCAGAGGCAGGCACTAGTCCCTCTAATTCATGGTATTTAAAAGAAGGTGATGTCCATGGATTTAAAAAAAATATGATCGTTCTTTGGCAAAGGAAGTTATAATGGGTGTGAGGGTGCATCTTCATACAGGTCTTCATTACGACGCTGCTTCACCATGGATGACCATTTTTCAGGGTTGAAATCACATGACCATTTGAATCTTCTAAGGGTATGTATAATGTCAAAAGCATAGTTTTTTTATTTTTTATATTAATAAATTTTATCCCATGCAGGGATCATAAAACATAACTAATTTTGTATATTATTGCACGTGTTTATAACTTTGTAGTGTCATTATCCTTTTTTTGTGCATGGGTGTGTGAAACATGAATTCCCCCAATACCTAGGAAGTGTCATAGATAAATTATCTACATTTGTATGTTGGATCACATCAAAGGAGATTCATGTGGCTAGAATTCCACAATGGCGTCCTGAGATAGTTGAGATTGTTTGTATGTTTGAGAAGGAACTACCAACGAGTTTCATGGACTTGCAAGTTAATCTTCTAATCCACCTAGTAGATGAGATTGAATTATTTGGGGTGGTTTCTTGTCGTTGGATGTTCTTCTTAGAGAGGTACATGAAGAAATTGGAAGGTTTTGTTCAACAAAGGGAAAAACTCGAGGGGTCTATGACAGAGGGGTACATATCGTATGAGTATTTCTATTATGCCAATGAGTACATCAAGTAAATTTACAAAATACCATGTGCGATGATTTGGGACGATGAAAGGGGTGAAGACAAAAGGCAAGGGGGGCTTCTCCAAATGAATGGAAAAAGGCGCTTGATAAAGAGCAAGTGACTTAAAAATTTTCAAATTTACACAAAGTAAATATTCATGTTGAACTTCGATATAATGTATATTTTGATCTCATATGTACTATATGTTGGTTTTATTTCATCAGTGAATGCAGAAATTGAAGCAATCAATAAATTTGTTCTTTACAATTATGAAGCGACACAACTGTGGGTCGCATTTTACGAACAAAAGAGGATGAAATGGGATAGTGAAAGGAAATAATTTATATGGTTGAATGGTAGAAGTTTGCCTTATCCCAAATCATTTAAAAGAAAATATGCCAGAAATATGCTCAAACAGTTGGGTTGCTGACCAAGTCAGAGAGAAATACGGTGCAACCGGTCGTTACCCGCGTGGTGAAGGGGAAGCGCTAAACATAGGGATTGGGTGCACCCACTTGGTAATAATATATTTATGTACATTTTAAACTTAATAATGTGCCTTTGAAATGTAATTACATCTACATTTCATATTTTAAATGTTGGGTTATTATAAGACAGATGAAACTATGATTTTTTAACTTTTTTATAGGTGCATTTGTTCCCATATATGTGGGCATATAGACAACATTTTCGGAAAAAAAATACTGATGATGGAAACATGACACAAGACTGTGGAGTGCAAGTCGAGTTCGATCAATCTAGTCAATCTAACCACTGTGATCAAAACCTAGTACGAGGGACATTAGGTTACATCGGAAAGATACAAGCGATCATTGAAGTGGATTTCTCTTCTTTCCAATGTGTTACTTTTAGGTGCAAGTGGTGGGACACCTTTGCTCAGAATAATGTAAAGGAAGATCGCAATAGTAGGCTGATATGTATCAACTTTAAAAAGATGTGAGATGAAGCTAAGGAGCTCCATGTTTTCCCCAAACACTGGAACCAGGTGTTTTTTTACCCATATGTGTTAGATAGGGATTGGTGGTTCGTATTGAGACATGACCCTAGATCAAAACATATTTTTGAGAACAATAGTATTATCATGCCAAGCGAGCTAGAAGATAATGTGGGTGATCATGAGAACCGAGAGTGATATGGTACATGTGTTATTTCATCATTTACACTTTTTAAGGTGGGTTTTTATAAAGAATAGGACTTAATTACCTTATAAATAAGACTCTTTTTTTTGAAACATTATAATATGTATTTTGAATTAATTGGTAATTTGCATTGTGTTAATGTCAAAATCATTTAACTTGATAATTTGAAATTAAGTTGATCTCGAAAACAATGGCGTACTGTATAAAGTTCTTTTTTGTTGTTGTTTGTAAGATCATAATAAAATAATGATAATTCTAAATTACATGAATTTATTTGCATGATTTTCTAAACTTTATTATGTTACAAAAATTCATATTATTCTAGATTTATTATTTTACAATTATTTACAATTTTAAAAATTTAAAAATTTTAATAAAATCATTTCACATTAATACAATAAAAATTTTACAAAGATTTTACATACAATTACAATTAAAATTACAATTAGAATTACAATTTTACAATTTCACATACAATTACAATTACAATATTTACAGTAACAATTTTAGAATTTTACATACAATTACAATCATTTAACATTAATACAATTAAAAATATACAAATATTTTAGATACAATTAGAATTAGAATTAGAATTAGAATTACAATTTTACAATTTCACATACAATTACAATTACAATTACAATTTTAGAATTTTACATGCAATTACAGTTACAATTTTAGAATTTTAGATAAAATTACAATTACAATTACAATTTTACAATTTTACACATATACAATTACAATCATTTCACATTAATTTACAAATAAAATTTTATAAATATTTTACATACAATTAGAATTAGAATTAGAATTGCAATATTTATAGTTACAATTTTATAATTTTACATACAATTACAATTACAATCATTTCACATTAATACAATTATAATTTCACAAATATTTTACATACAATTACAATTAAAATTAGAATTAGAATTAGAATATTACAATTTCACATACAATTACAATTAAAATTACAATTAAAGTTTTAGAATTTTACATACAATTACAATTTTACAATTTTACATATATACAATTATAATTAAAATTACAATTACTATCATTTAACAATGAATTAAATTTTACAATTACAATTAAAATTTTACAAATATTTTACATAAAATTACAATTACAAATACAATTACAATTTTACGTGTTGAGATTGCAACAAGATGATGAGCTTAGTGAAAAGAGTCGCCTTCACTAAGTGGGCCCGCGGGCTATTTTTGGCGCAAGTCTATTTTTAGACATGTCGATCATATTCTATGAGTTGGAGGATGCTATTTTTGGATGGTTGGTCAAGTTGGAAAAAAATAGATGGACTTCTATTTTTAGACATATTGGGCGGAATCTATTTTTAGATTGCCAGTCTAAAAATAGATATGTCGAATATTATTAGCTCTTAATAATATTTGGACTATAAACATTATCTTATTCTCTTGGAGCACTTCGGTTAAGTGCACAGATGTGGCACAGGAGCTGACAGAAGGAATTACGCTATTCCTGAGGGTTAAGTGGAGCTATTGCATGGATACTTCAGTTAGAACTCATGTGAGAGAGTTTGATGGAGTTGATTGAGGAAGTTAATGGAGTTGTGTTCAGTTTAACTAAGCTAAACATAGTTGAGCTAGTTGTATCTAGTCTAACTAATTGATACACTAGTGAGAGTGGTGTGAATTAATTGTTAATTAATTCACTAATTATAAACTCATTAATCAACTAAAGAATACATCAGTTAACTTCAGTGCATGGACAGTTTCAGTGGAGACCAGTGCAGAAATAGGTGAAAGAGCAGGTTAACTATCAGTTGTGACTATACTATTGCATATTTGAAACTACCAGTGATTGGAGGAGCCCATGAGGATTGCGTAGTACAATCCATGTGGTTTATGTTATTTAATGAGCCATCCTACAACATTGATTACGCAATAGAGGTTGGCTATCAGGTGGCAGAGATTGGAGCATGTGTTTTTCTAGATCTAGCTCGATTAGTGTGTAGCAATTGGAGGTTGTGCTGAGAGCTTGTGAGGAGCTTTGTACAATGATTGTTACATGATCTCTATGACATATAATATACATATAGTTGGATTTTTCAGCTTTAAGCTTTCCCATGAAATACTGTGTTCATATGTGTGATTGTTTATGGTTTTAATGTGTGCATGCGATTGTTTTTATTTCCGCAATTAATGATAAATGGTAGAAGAGATTTTGTATTGTGCATGAAGCTAAAATAGTGTGTGATCAGGAGAATCTTGGTGAATAATATATCTGTTATTCAAAATTTCTACATGGTATCAGAGTGATATTGATCATTGGAGAAATTTCAAAACATTGAAGCGGTTGAGTTTTGTGCTGGTGGAATTCGAATTTGCAACAGTGTTTTCTTGGTGTCGAAGTTGAGATGTCTTTCAATGGATTGTGATTGGAGTATGCTCTTGAGGGCAGCTCGAATTATTTTTCATGGAAGGATAGGATGGAGGCAGTGCCGGATGAAAATGGGTTGAAGGAGTTCATAGATGCAGAAATTCCAAAACCTACTTCTAGTGATGCTGCCATACTTGACGCATGGAAAAAGAAGACAACAAAGTGTCGAAGGATTCTGTTGGAAGGCGTGAAGGATCACATAGTGTCCAACCTTCATGGTAAGGCTTCACCATTCTTGATGTGGAAAGCTTTGACAGATTTATTTCAAAGAAAGAGCAACCAGAGGAAGTTGGCGCTCAAGGATAAACTCAGAAACATAAAAATGGAGAAAGGCGACAGTATGCCCAAGTACCTCACGAAGTTCATCCAATGCAGGGATGAGATGGGAAGTGTGGGGGTTACTGTTTATGACGAGGAATTGGTGAGCTTGGCTCTCCTTGGGCTTCCGAAGAGTTGGCATTCCTATCAGGACTCTGTCAATGGTTGGGAGAAATTGCCAGGATGGGAGCGACTTGGTCAGATCTTGTGTAAGAGGAGATAAGGCGAAGTACCAGGGACAGATCTTCATCAAATAAATCTGATGAAGAGAATTGTGCTTTGGTTGCAAAAGCAAAGAAGGAGAAGAGCAAGAAGCATGCTTCTCAATCCGGTGCGAAAGACAAGAAGCAGGACATGTCCAAGGTGAAGTGCTTTCATTGTCACCAACATGGACATTACGCCACTAGTTGTCCACAGAAGAAGAAAAATAAGCAAGCTGCTGGATCTGCAGCTGGAGAGGCCTTAGCCTCGCAGTTTGAGCTGGATTTTTTGCTGATCAAATGCTTGGTCTCAATTTTTATGGGTTCAGTGTGGTTTCTTGACAGTGGTGCGTCTTTTCACATGACAGGAGATGGAGATTTGTTTACTGATCTATATGAGAAAGATCTTGGAGTGCACATCGAGATAGGTGATGATGGTAGATACAGTGTGACCGGTATCGGTACCATTTCCTTTGATAGGGAGTCTATTAAACCCTTCGTATTGAAGGAAGTGATGCATGTTCTAGGATTGAACAAGAATCTGATCTCTGTGGCAATGTTAGAGGACAAGGGATATGATGTTGTCTTTAGTGAGGGAAAGGCTTTCCTGCGTAGTAAGGCAACTGGTGAGACCTGGAGGATAGGGCTTTGAGTTAAGAACCTTTATCAATTGTAGGTAGATGGTTGCGCAGCAATGGAAGGCAAGGTAGAAGGAGTGGTGAGCCGGGATGATGGCGAGTTGTGGCATCGGAGATTGGGCCACCTTCACCATGGAGCATTGAAGATATCGCAGCAGATTTATACTAGACTTCCTAAGGGTACTCTTGCGTAGTTAGATCAGTGCAAGGGGTGTACCTTAGTAAAATTTGTGAAAGCCACCTTTCACGAGAAGGATAGTCATGCCACAACGATCCTTGAGAGAATTCACACAAACGTGTGTGGACCTTTCTCAGTAGCTTCGACAACAAAGCACAAGTATTATGTGATATTTGTTGATGAATTTTCTCGAAAGTGCTGGATCTTCTTCATGCATAATAAGAGCGATACATACTCAAAGTTCTGTGAGTTCAAGGCACTGGTTGAGAAAGAATCGGGGAAGCAGGTGAAGGCTCTTAGGAGCGACAATGGTGGTGAATTCATCTCTGGCGAGTTCAAGGAATTTTGCAGCACAGAAGGAATTCGAAGAGAGCTCATAGCACCTCATAACCCACAGCATAATGGGGTTGCTAAGCGAAAGAACAGAACGAACGTGGGTGTTGCACGGGTGATGTTTCATAATCAGAGCCTTCCCATACACTTGTGGGCTGAGGCATGCAATACCACAGTATATGTGTAGAACCATTGTCCTCACAGGATACTTGGCATGAGTACACCCAAGGAGGCGTTTTCTGGTAAGAGGCTTGATATTTCCCATTTGAGGATTTTTGGTTCACCTATTTACATTCGTGTGACGAAGGATGCTAGGAAGAAGCTAGAGCCGACTACAGAGGTTGGGATATTTGTGGGGTACACTGATACACCCCACAACTATCATGTGTATTTGCTAGACAGTCGTAAGAATGTTGTGCGATGGGATATCAAATTTCATGAGGAGAAAGCCATGAAGTGTTCGCTTGAGAGGGAGCCACACTTGCATGTAGATGAAGAGCTATTAGTTCCTAAGGATAAGCTTCAGGATGTGGATCAACCACAAGAGGAAGTTCATGGAGTGGAAGAGACCACTCATGCAGCGCCAACCATCAGAGGGTGGAAGCGCACTACATAAGCTGAGCGACTGGCTCAAGATGTAGAGAGGGATGTAGGAGCACCTACATCACGGCACAGATAGAGACAGTCACCTGACCGGTATACTGGGTACATGGCTCTTATGAGCAAGTGTATCATGACAGAGCCATCCTCTTTCGAGGAAGTTGTGGAGGATCCCACATGGGTAGATTCCATTGTGGAAGAGTATGATTCGATTGTCAGAAACAGTGCATGGGATATTTTCCCGAGGCCGGAAGGGAAATCAGTGGTGGGTTCGAGATGGATCTACAAAGTGAAGCAGGCAACTAACAGGAGTGTGGGGAAGTAAAAGGCAAGATTTGTTGCCCGAGGCTTCTCACAGATTGAGGGGATCGACTATGAGGAAACCTTTGCACCTGTCGCAAGGTATTCTTCCATACGGAGCATCCTAGCTCTCTCAGCACAGATGGGGTGGCACATTCATCAGATGGATGTGAAGACTGTGTTCCTCAATGGAGTCATTAAGGAGGAGGTGTACATAGAGCAGCCCGAAGGTTTCGAGATATTTAGCAGCGAGTCGCACGTGTGCAGGCTCAAGAGAGCGTTGTATGGGTTGAAATAAGCACCTCGTGCTTGGTACACACGGATAGACAGTTATTTCACCAGACTTGGATTCTCAAAGAGTGAGGTGGATCCGAACCTATACCAGATAGTGGTGGAGGGTAAGTTGCTAATCATTGTACTTTATGTAGATGATTTGATTTTGACGGGTGATGAACTGTTGATACACTCATGCAAGGCTGATCTTGCAAAGGAGTTTGAGATGAAGGACTTGGGCCTCCTTCATTATTTCCTGGGATTGGAAATTTGGCAGCGTAGTGATGGACTGTTTGTTTCTCAAGGAAAGTATGCTCGGGAGATACAGGAGAAGTTCAACATGCATGGCTGCAAGCCTGTTGATACTCCTCTTCCTGGTGGATGGAGGAAGGAGGATGCTACTTCGGTGGAGGTAGTGGATGCCACTGTTTATCAACAGTTGGTGGGTTCGCTTATGTATCTGGTCAATACATGACCTGACATATGCTCTGCTATGAACCAGCTTTCACAAGCTATGGTTAAGCCTACCAAGCTCTACTGGAAGGCAGGCAAGCATGTATTGAGATATCTCAGAGGCACATCGGGATATGGATCAAGGTACAGACAGGAGAATGAGTTGACGCAGCATGTCTTCACAGATCGGTATCATCATATCAGAATTTGTGTGCAGCGGAAGATCATGTTACTTTCATACATTCCCACAGAGGATCAGGATGCTGATATCTTGACGAAGGCGCTCACCAGGAGAAAATTCGAATACCAGAGAGGTAGGATCGGGGTGGTAGATAATCCCTATCTTGTTGAGAGGGAGTGTTGAGATTGCAACAAGATGATGAGCTTAGTGAAAAGAGTTTCCTTCACTAAGTGGGCCCGCAGGCTATTTTTGGCGCAAGTCTATTTTTAGACATGTCGATCATATTCTATGAGTTGCAAGATGCTATTTGTGGATGGTTGGTCAAGTGGGAAAAAATAGATGGACTTCTATTTTTAGACATACTGGGTGGAATATATTTTTAGATTTCCAGTCTAAAAATAGATATGTCGAATATTATTAGCTCTTAATAATATTTGGACTCTAAACATTATCTTATTCTCTTGGAGCACTTCAGTTAAGTGCACAGATGTGACACAGGAGCTGACAGAAGGAATTGCGCTATTCTTATGGGTTAGGTGGAGCTATTGCATGGAGACTTCAGTTAGAACTCATGTGAGAGAGTTTGGTGGAGTTGATTGAGTAGTTAATGGAGTTGTGTTCAGTTTAACTAATCTAAACATAGTTGAAATATTTGTATTTAGTCTAACTGATTAATACACTAGTGAAGAGTGGTGTGAATTAATTATTAATTAATTCACTAATTATAAACTCATTAATCAACTAAAGAATACATCATTTAACTTCAGTGCATGGAACATACCCCAGTGGGGAGCAGTGTAAAGTGGTGAAAACGATTAACTATCAGTTGTATTTATCTTGCATTATGTGCAACAGGTGATTGGAGGCCATGAGGATTAGCAATTACAGCCAGGTGGTTTATGTTATTTAATAGGCCATCCTACATCATTGATGCAATAAGTACAGCTGCTCAGTGCAGCGAAATTGGAGCATGTTTTCTAGATCTAGCTTGATTAGTGTGTAGCAATTGGAGGTTGTGCTGAGAGCTTGTGAGGAGCTTTGTACAATGATTGTTACATGATCTCTGTGACATATAATATACAGATAGTTGGGGTTTTCAGCTTTAAGCTTTCCCATGAAATACTGTGTTCATATGTGTGATTGTTTATGGTTTTAATGTGCGCATGCAATTGTTTTTATTTCCGCAATTAATGATCAATGGTAGAAGAGATTTTGCATTGTGCATGAAGCTAAAATAGTGTGTGATCAGGAGAATCTCGGTGAATAATATATCTGTTATTCAAAATTTCTACATAATACAATTTCACATACGATTACAATTAAAATTACAATTACAATTTTAGAATTTTACATACAAATTACAAGTACAAATTACAATTTTACAATTTTACATATATATAATTATAGTTAAAAATTAAAATTACAATCATTTCACAAAAAATTAAATATTACAATATCAATTACAATTTTACAAATATTTTACGTACAATTACAATTACAATTTACAATTTTACGTACAATTAAAATTAAAATTTCAATTATAATCACGACATAATATTTAATAAATACCATGATTTAATATTAAAAATAAACATCACAATCGTGATAACCATCATAAAAACATCATATTCGACTAAAAAACACATTCAAATTCTCTAACATCATCTAATAATTGTGATCATGATAATCTAACAAAACACATTGAGCATTGTATAACATCATCAAAACACAAATATCAAATATACATCTCATGCCAAAAAGCTTCTATCACATACACATCTATCTGCAAGCTACACATTAAATGAACATATCTAACATGACCTAACAATATACACATCATGATGATCACCAACATGTAAATTAATTACAGCTGCAAGATGAACATAAAATTCATGGACCATATATATATATATATATATATATATAATGTCAAAATATACAACTGTAATATAAATGTCAAATATCAGCTAGTGGTACATCAATAGTAGTACTAGTCTAGGCTTGCTCAGTCAATGATGCAACCTCAACAAGCTCAGATAGATGTCGATCATCACATGCTTACTGATTTGGAGGTGCCTCATGCTGATCAAGATCAACTGTCTGCTTATGATGACTCGATGTTGCAGGCTACTCATCTCCGGTGCGACGTGAACGATGATCACTCCCCTGATTGTGATCATCAGATGATGCATTTCTCCTAGACTCTCAATGTATTGCATATCGACCACGCCTATGTCGAACAACCCTCCTCAACCACACCACTAAGCTGGTAGGTCCAACGACATGCAACATAAGGGTCAACATATCATGTGGCATGCCTCTCCACATCGTTGTGAGCCTATCATTGGCATTTATCTCTCTAATAGTGGATGGCATGACTCCCTCCTCCACAAGCACTTGACAGATTTGGTCGCCCAAATCCATCCTAAATCTAGTGTCAGGCATACACCTCATACCAGCCAATACCTGCACATGATCATGAGGACCAGGTCTTTCTGCACTGACATGATCCTCTGCATATGCCATCTCCTGATCGTCATCAGGATCTACACCTAGATCATTTGGTGGCGGTGGCATCTCATTGCCATCAAATGACCCAATACAAAATATATATAAGTACACAACAATAATTAGATAATTTCATTAAACAGTTTAATAAAAACAAGCTAATTAATGAAGGCACACCATCATCTGTGAAGAGGATGTTGGCACATCCTCTCTAATCCAAACCAACATACGGACAGGGGACCAGAACGAAGGCATGATTATCAACACTGGATAGCAACTCCAGTGCATCATGCGATATCCTCGCGGAAAATTCTAAATCGCCCCTCTCGGGCATCATCTATCCCCACATATGCATCTGTACATGCAACATTGGCCTACGAGGCTGCGGAAGAAAAGTAGGCCTCGTATTTTAAAACCTCTAAAAAAATAAACAAAATAGCTCTGAAGCAAAAGAGAAATTCACCCTCCCTTGCGCCTGAGCATGACATCTATCTAAAGTTGTACAGAACTACAGCAAAAAAATCGTAGACCACCTCACAAGTCGTGGCGCCTATAATAATGAATCAACATAAAATAAAAGTGGAAAACTAATGCATTTCTCGTCACTGGTATGGTGTGAAATGGTCAAAATTTGTAGTGAGAGGCACCTCAACTCCTCTCCACCAAATGAAGCAATACGTAACTAACCACTGGAGACCTACAAATCTGCAAGAGACAGTACACCGGAGACCTGTAAATCAACACTAATGTATCTTTGGGAGTACACCAACTGAATCCCTGCTGAATAGTCAACGGGGACCTCTAGGAACAAGGGAAAATAATGCTCTCTCCTTGATAGGAAAATAATAAAGTATATGTCCTCTTCAGTGGGCACGTACCACTGATTGGACCAACCCGGAAAGCCTATCAATGGGAATTCCACCTAAAGATAAGCTATCGCAATAACCCACCATGGCGCTTCAGGGATGTGGCCTCCTCATAGAACTTGAGGAGGCCTACCTCCCTAAGGAGCGTCTTGTTGGCTGCCGTAATAAGGTGAGGGTACATATCTCTCTCCCTATATCATGCCTCCCACAGGTGAGCCACGTTATACTGGTCCTCCATATGTTCATGTTGTTCCCTATCTTCTCTCCTTTAACGTCACTAAATGATTCACATATTAAATACAATTTTTTTATTAAATGAGACATATATTTACAAATATATATATATATATATATATTGGAAAAAAAAACAGTCGGTGTGCCAAAAAAACAGTGATGCACCGGTACTGGTGCATCTGTTTTTATCGCACACTGTTCGCGGTGCGCCTGGAAATTTTCAGCGCACCACACAACATGAATTTTACTTTCTAAAGCAGTGCATTGATGAAACTATCCATCCCGGGGTGGATAATTCTGTCAACGCACTGCCAAACATCAGTTAATGGTCAATAGTGCGGTCGTTTAATCAATCACACCATTGGCTATTTACAAATTCGAGAGGCTGGTGTGCTAACCAAACTATGCATCCCGAGGCAGATAGTTTTTTCAATGAATAACCCTCCTGCCATCATTACACCATCAATGGTGCGATGGTATAACCGACTACACCATTGACTATGTACCAGTATCGGGAGGGTAGTGCGTCAAGCAAACAATGCGCCCCAGGGCATATAGTTTAGTCAGTGCACCACCCTCCTGACATCAGTACATGGTCAACGGTGCGATCGTTTACATGACCACATCGTTGAATATGTCCAAGTTCGGGAGGGTGGTGCAATGACCAAAATATCTTCCCCAGGGTGCATATTTTGGTCAACGCACCACCCTCTTGAACTTGGACATAGTCAATGGTGTGGTTGGGTAATTGACTGCACCATAATTTATGTATTTTTTTAAAAACACGGTGCATTGTTTTGGTACCACACCGGAACTGGTGTGGTTACTATTAGCACCAGTCGCAGTGCGACCTGTAAATTTATGGACAACACCGCAAACCGGTGTGAGCCAAAAGACTTGAGCGCACTGCGTGGGAAAATTTAAAAAAAAAATGGTGAATTTTAAATTTTTTTACAAAAATAATGTGCTAAAAATTTTAATTATGGAGAAACAAGTAAAATACCTGTACATTTGGGCATCGAGGAGGAATATTTGCTATAGAATTTGCAAAACTAAATTTTCCCACCGTTTTTCATAATTCAAAATCAAGATAGTGGGCAATGGATGACAACAGTGCGTGCAATGGGAGCACCAATGGCAGGGTGCCTCACATAATGGAAATTCACACCTGTGCGTGAGAGCTCTGGAGCACTGAAGAAGTGAAACATGCAGATTTTTTGCTATAATGTTTCTTTTATTTAACCATGTTTGGGTGCATGGGTTTTTGAGGCGCACCAGGAGGTTTCTTCCAACTGCACCCAACTGTCTCAGTTCTGGCGCAGATTTTTAGAATGCACCAGGGTTGAATCTATGTAGAGCACTGGTGCGCTACAATAATTAGATTCACCTGGCAGGTTTGTAAGAAAAGAATGGTGTCCCAGTGTGCCAATTTGTAGTACGCACTAGTGCTTTTCTAGTGGAACACACCGGTGCGGTGTAGGATGAGAAACACACCTGACAAAAAACATCCACAAAAACCTCCACCTGCCAACCTCCTCTAGAAACCTCTTCTACAAACAGATATCTTGGCTATTTTTATAAGGGGTTTCTCAAAAACATCTGCTAGAGGGTCTTTTCCTTGTTGTGGGTTTAGGAATATTTTTCTTTAAAAATTGACTAATGATAAAACCCCCACCGTGTTGTTGAAAGAGTTGGGAAATATTAATATGGAGAAAAAATAAAATGTGAAATATTTCATTCAAAGGTTTAGACACATCCTAAATAAATTCCTAGCAAACATGAAACCTCTCAACTCGATCACCATCGACTACTACACATGTGCCTTGCCAATAAGCATTGCGTAGATCATGAAGAGAAATACGAAAGAAACTTTTTCAAAAAACTATGAAGAGGAAATTGCAGTTGAAAAGGACTTGTGTGTGATTAGGCTCATTGTATATGAAAAACCAAAAAAATACTCCAAAAACATCAACAAAAGGTCTTCGGCCTTTGTAAGCAAGGCCTAGGAGAAAGAATTTATTGTCCTTGAGAGCTTGAACCACACTAGAAATACTCTATAAAATGATTTGGAATAATTGAAAAAAATTTGAAGTGAGACCACAGTAAGCATCAAGCCTCTGAGATTCAACATCTTGAGAAAAGCTACCAACTCCGGCAGCATCAAGAACCAATCGGCCAAGTCTACGCAAAGCTAGAATTTTGTGATGAATGTTGAGAGCATGGAAAAGGATGAGTACTATTCTTTTCACCAAGAATATCATTCAAAAAATAACACGCCCATAATAGAACCACAAAATGAACACTCTTGTTATGCACTTCATTGACACAATACTTTATGATGAGCAGACTGAGTGTGTGGAAGAAAAGGAAGAAATTGTTGCGACCAAAGAAACTCTAAGCATGGGGCATGCAGTAAACACATTCAGTTGTGTACTCGTAGCTGAAAATAACATTTCCGAAAATTATCCACTAAGTGATGGCTCGACCCAGAAGCAGAACAATCGGTATAATTTGAGAAGCCAAGGGTTAGCTACCAAACAAGAGTTTATAAAGAAGAAACTGAAAGAGTATTTTTTAAGGAAGATATGTCTTCCCATAAAATCAACAAATAACACTCGTAGCAATTTTGGAAACGTAGCCGCAACTAAAAGTAATTTCAAAAGAAGTAAGAGTAAGTCTACTACTCCGGAAGTTGCAGACTGTGTAATTCCTCCAAACACTTTGTTAATCTCCCCCACATTGGATTACAACACATTGAAGAAAGCTCGTGAAAATATATCGTTGTTCATACTAACAAAAATCGCGAGCCAACAGGACATACTCCTATGCACACTTCAACATTACTCCTCAGGTAACGATGCTTATTCATAGAAGGGATTTGGTACGTCCTTTGGTCCTCTTGAATATGTACTTAATGATTTAATGATAGATGTGAACACACTCTACCCTCCATTTTTGTTAACATTTGAAACTTTCAATTATAATGTACACAATTTCTTAAATTATTCAGATGCATTGGTGAATTTTATTCCATTATATGCTGCAAAGAAAATCAATGGACAATGCGATACGCCAGATGCATAGATAATCCAACTGGACAAGACTCTTTTCCATGCAATTGGTGAACTCAGAAATGAGTTTATTCACTTATCATCCAATCCCCAAGTTCACCAATTCATAAATATAGTAATGGTGGACATTCTGAAAGCATAAAGTGTATTTTTGAGAAAATACTAGTCCATCAAGCTATAAGGGTAGTTTGGTATGAATTGGTCACATTTATGCCTTTTGTATAAGGGAAGGAACAATTAGATCTGGGTGAACTTAGAGCGATACATGAAATACTTTATTACTCCATTGGATGGTAAGAATGAACCAATGGATTTCATGGATCTCATCTTTGCAAATTGCTTCTTAGAAACTGATTTGGGGTGTTATCTCACTCACCCATCCCTATTTCCACTTGACACATAGTTGGAGCTCCTTCCTAATCCAACTATAGAAAATTACATCTGTATAGTTAGTAGTAGTAGTAATAATAGTACTAGTGTATCACATAGCCATTGTACAAATGGTATTTGGACATTGTATTTTTATGGTTGTAAAAAATATGAGGGATATGGATCAAGTTGTATTTTAGTAGACCCATGGAAAAGCAAACATCTTATCTCCAATCACTTGGAATTTCAATGTGCGAACAATAGCACAGAATATAAAGAACTCATCTTTGGTTTCCAAAGAGCCATCGACATCAACATTGTAGTTCTCAAAGCAGTAGATGACTTACAAATTGTCATATGATAGGTATGTGATACCATACATTACGTGTTGCCACATCTGAAAAGTTATCAACAAGAGATATGGTGTTTGATTTCTCATTTCCAAGATTTTAACATTATTTTTTTCCCTAGAATACACAACATAGGTGCAGATGCAGTGGAAAATGTTGTTACTAGGTTATCACTTCTTAAGGAAAAATTTTCTGTATAAATTATTTATAAAACTTCGGTCCCTCATAATATCACTAATTTATGCGTTTTCAATGATGACCATCAGATACTACACTTTATGGAGAACACTGATGTATTCAAGTATGCAGCTATGGACAAAGACAAGCATGAGAAATAATTATAGGATGAAACTTGTGTAAGCAAAGGGAACCTTATGCCAAAAGAAGTGGTATCGTTGGAAAATTTAAACGACTTGCATAATTTTTTCTGAGGTCCAACCAATGTGAAAACCGATAGCTCAGCACTCTCGCACGAGAAAATACATATGAGGATATAAAAGGATTTAAATTTTTTTGATATTGGCACTTGCTACACATCTTAAGAGTGAAAATATTTTATCTCCTTAATCAATAAGTACCAAGATGGATTCACGTGGATGTATGAAGAGCTCAAAATTTATGGCACATGAATAATCCAGCACATGATTCCAATTATAGAAGGGGCCAAGCCTTTTCAATGAAAGTTGTGAAAGGTACATCCAACACTTGAGCCTCTGATTAAGAGAAGTTGGGAAATTTTATGGATGCTCGAATCATAAATAAGGTGTGACATCTACTTGGGTATCACACTTGGTCCTAGTAATATATAATCCCATGGAAATATTCTTATGTGTTTATTTTTGCAACTTGAACCCCACCTGAGACAAATATAATTACCCTGTGTCAAATAGATAATGCAAACAATATCGGGGTAAGAGATTTTTTCTTTGTTGGATGGTTATTCTTGTTATAACAAGGTTCTAGTATTTAAGTCTGATAGAGTAAGGATTAAATTCCGCATGAAGTGGGGTACGTTCACATTTAGGAGAACGCCATTCGAGTTGACCAATGTCGGTGCAACATTTCAATGTGCCATGGAAATCGCATTTCCTGTACTGATCAGATAGAACATGGTGGTCTAACATAATGATGTCACGATGTTTTCCAAAAATATATCTGACCACATATGCCACTTGAAGATTTTTTTTGAGCGATGTCGCAAGTACGGGATATCCATTAATCCCAAAAAGAGTATTTTCACAGTGTCCGATTTTAACCTCTTGGGCCATATCATTACTAAAAGTTGGATTAAAGTGGACCTAGAGAGGGAAAAAATAATTACACAAATTCCTTTGCCTCTGATTAAGAAATCTATGCAGTGCTTCCTGAGGAAAATTAACTTTCTCCACAAGTTCATATCCAATTACGCTCAAATTGTGAAGCTAATAAAGGATATGGTAAAGAAGGATGAAATCTACAGGTAGGATAAAAGGGAAAAGGATGCATTTTCCCGTATTAATAAATCCATTGTAAAAGCACCCACTTTGTACAACTCATATTTCGATAGAGATTTTCTGCACTACATTTTTACTATTAACACTTTTAGTATTATAATTTTTTTTATGAAGTTAATTTGTCGTTCCTAAAAAGTAAGATTTGCATCGAAATTTCATAGTTTTTTGTTATTTTTTTATTATAAAACTAGATCAAAAATATAATTTTAATTTCCAAAACAATAAAATAAAGAGTTTACTAAGTTTGTACCAAAACATAGAAAAATTATTTTCACAGACAAAGCCATGATACGTAGTTCCGGTGCTCAAGTCACGATCTTGGCTCGCATAATTGCACAACCCCACTTCTTAGCGTGGCCTCAATTGTGCATTGTCTAATAACTAGCCTCAAGCTCATTCCTTGAGCCCCTGAACTATGTAATTTCACAATGGCCCATCCTCCTCTGTCTCTCGGAACTGTGCAATGTGTTGATCCATTGCGTATCTCCTTAGCCTATCATGTTGACCTATATAATTGTGCATTTTTATCCCCGAGTCCTTCCTCGAATTCCTTTTTGTAGTCGCAAGGCACAAGTTCCACCCCTAAATACCTAGATTACACAATTTCATAGTCACTAAGCCCCTCTTCCATCTTGTCATATGGTTTTGTCTCAATCAATGGATCAATATGCATTATCTTAGGCTGGGTATTTTTGGACTAATTTCATCTCGTCATGAATGAATTGCATATGAAAGTACCTTATTATGCCATCACAAGATGAAGAAGGGAAAAATGTTAAAATGCATATTTTTAGTTCAGTATACAAGGTGATCAACCTTATATTGTGGATGATGTAAATTATGTTTCGAAAATTTATTGTAAAGTGGAAGTCCAAAGGACATGTGTGGAATATGAAGAGTCATGTAAATTTGAAAATTCATAGGAAGTCAAACAGCCATGAGGGTAGATGGAGACTCACAAGGAAATTGAAGAATCACCTCCTAATTTTTATATCTACACTGTCATTTTAAGACAAAAGGAATTTTCATATTGTCTCCTCGTGAAAAGCATTAGACAGATAAGTTAGTTCTTTTGAGGAGGAAGGAGTGGCTCCAATGCTCCACTTTTGGAGCTAGTGGTGTTATTTGTATACATGTGTCTTGGAGCTTTTACTTAATAATATAGGCCTTCAAGGCCAACACTTTCTTCATGCATGGATTATGAATGTTTGTAAGACTATTGTATAGATGTTTCTATTTCATGATTACTTTCATCTTTACTAAAGTAGTTCAACTATTTCGGTTATTTTAGTACTTATATTATTGAGAATGTTTGCAATGGTTTTTATCATTGTCCCATCCTTGTGGACTATTCCGCAGGGTACTAGACAAAACTTTCTCATTCATTGGTTTTAATGACCATCACATCTCTTCTGGACTATTCCACTCGATGTTAGATGGATCCTTCTTGGTTGCATGTGTCTCTACTAGGGTGTTACTATTACCACTCTCTTAGAGGTTCACTTTACTTTTTTCCTCCATAGTAGAAGAACTTTGACACACTGACAACTCAACACTCACCTTGCACACCTTCTTGATTTTCGAAGGAACCATTGCATTCCTCTCTCTAGCTGAATATTAGAGCTAAAGTAAATATTTAATAATTTAGAAACCAAGCCATATTCCTAATGGGGATCGTATCTCAAATTGCATGAGGTCTAATTGAGACCACATATCGAGGAGACCCCTTGAATGAGGGCAGTTCTTGCACTGTAAAAATTTCTAGTGCTAGAAGAAGGGAAAATAGTATTTTATGGATGATAACCTAACCAACCCCAATATTACATATTTTTGTCAAGCCAACAATATTCCCAGCGCCTCCACTTCTCATATTCCTGAAATTTGTGAATCTTCTCAGCGTGAGGTTGTACAAACTTGTGAAATATATTACAATCATATCCAGGCCATTTGTCTCACAACACATAAGTTTTCAAGAGTTATTGTATTGATTCTAGGAGTAAATAAAATTCCTTATTTCATAAAGAAAAACCCAAGGACCCTTACCAGGATATTGGTTTCTACAATCGAATATTTGGTTCTCGCAACCCTTGAATAATTAGCAGACTCTACGAAAAATGAAAAGAAGTCAGAAAGACCTCCAATTTACAATGGTGGCGACATGTATAATGTTGTACTCTCAGAAGATATCTTTTGTGGGTTGGGTGGTGTAGAAGAAGAATAAGAAGAAGAAGAAGAAGAAGAAGAAGTAGAAGAAGAACCGTTAGATTCATATAAAGAGGAGGAGGACAACGATGAAGATATGGAAGAAAAATATCTATATTGGATCTCTGAGGGCCCAATTGCTCTATCAGGTGTTCTACACAATATGCCAAGAAATATAGAAAATATGTTAACAAAGTATGACCCTCACAAAGAAATGAAAGTGGAGGAACATATACACAACTTCTACCTACATCTACAAATGTTGTAGGTATGTTAAGATGATGTTGCATGCAGGATTTTTTCGTGCACCTTATATGGTATACCAGTTGTATTGTATCATAGTATTCCTCCAAATTCCATTCAGAATTGGAAGGGTTTTAGGAATATTTTTCTTGAAATATTGACTAATGATAAAACTCCCACTATGTTGTTGAAAGAGCTAGGAAATATTAAGATGGAGCACAAATAAAACATCAAATATTTCATTCAAAGGTTTAGCCACATCCTAAATAAATTCCTAGCAAACATGAAACCTCTCAACTCGATCATCATCGACTACTACACATGTGCCTTGCCAACAAGCATTGTGCAGATCGTGAAGAGAACTATGAAATAAAATATTGCAGAAAACTATGAAGAGGAAATTGTAGTTGAAAAGGACTTGTGTGTGATTAGGGTCATTGTAGATGAAAAACCAAAAAAAGACTTCAAAGACATCGAAAAAAGGTCTTCGACTTTTGTAAGCAAGGCTTAGGAGAAATAATTTTTTGATCCTGAGAGCTTGACCCAGACTAGAAAGACTCTGTCAAATGAGTTGGAATAATTGAAACAAAGTTCAATCGAGACCACCGTGATCATCAAGCCTCTGAGATTCAACATCTTGAGAGAAGCTACCAAATCTGGCAGCATGAAGAACTAATCGGCCAAGTCTATGCAAAGCTCGAATGTTGTGGTGAATGTTGAGAGTATGGACATGGACGAGTACTATTAATTTCACCAATAATATCATTCAAAAAATAACATGCCCATAATAGAACCAAAATATTAACACTCTTTTTTACACACTTCACTGACACAATACTTTCCGATGAGCAAACTGAGTCTGTGGAAGAAAAGGAAGAAACTGTTGTGACTAAGGAAATTATAAACATGGGGAATGCAGTAAACACATTCAGTTGCATTCTCGCAGCTAAAAATAGCATTGCCAAAAATATTCCACTAAGTGATGGGTCGACCCAGAAGAAAAAAAATCGGTATAATTTGAGAATCCAAGGGTCAGCCACCGAACAAGAGTTGATAAAGAATAAATTGAAAGATCATTTGTTAGGGAAGACCAGTCTGGCCATAAAATAAACAACGAATGCTCATACAAAGTTTGGAAATGTAGCCGCAACTAAAAGTACTTTCACAAGAAGTAAGAGTAAGTCTACTACTCCAGAAGTCGCAAACCGTGTAAGTCATCCAAACAATTTGGTAATCTCCCCCGCATTGGATTACAACACAGTTGAAGAGATGAAGAAAGTTTGTGCAAATATATCGTTGTTCAGAATAAAAAATATTGTGAGCCAAAGGGACATGAGCCTATGCACACTTGACATTACTCCTCAAGTAATGGTGCTTCTTCATAAAAGGGATTTGGTATGTCCTCTGGCCCTCTTGAATATATACTTAACGATTTAATGATAGATGCAAACACACTCTACCCTCCATTTTTGTTAACATTTGAAATTTTCAATTATAATGTACACAATGTCTTAGTTGATTCAAGTGCATCAGTGAATGTTATTCCATTATCAGTCACAAATAAAATCAATGCACAATGCATTATCTCCAGCTGGACAAGACTCTTTTCCATGAAATTGGTAATAAATGTGCTTATTCACTTATCATCCTATCCCTAAGTTCACCAATGCATAAATATAGTAATTGTGGACATTTAGAAAGCATAAAGTGTATTTTTGAGAAAATACTAGTCCATCAATCTATAAGGGTATTTTGGTATGAATTGGTCACATTTATGCTTTTTTTATAAAGGAAGAAACAATTATATTTGGGTGAACTCAGAGCGATACATGAAATACTTTGTTACTCCATTGGATGGTAAGAATGAACCAATCAATTTCGTGCATCTCATATTTGGAAATTTCTTCTTAGAAACTGATTTGGGGTTTTATCTCACTCAGCCATCCCTAGTTGCACCTAACACATAGTTGGAGCTCCTTCCTAATCCAACTATTGAAAATGACATATGTATTTTTATTAGCAGTAGTAATAATAGTAATATTGTAGCATATAGTCCTTGTACAAATGGTATTTGGACATTGTATTTTGATGGTTGTAAAACATAGGAGGGCTATGGAGCTGGTTGTATTTTAGTAGACCCATGGAAAAGCAAACATATTATCTCCAATCACTTGGAATTTCAGTGCACGAACAATGCCGCAGAATATAAAGCACTCATCTTGGGTTTGCAAAGAGCCATCGACATTAATGTTGCAGTTCTCAAAGTAGTATATGACTTATAAATTGTCATATGATAGGTTTGTGATACCATACATTGTATGTCGCCACATCTGGAAAGTTATCAACACAAGATATGGTGTTTGATTTCACATTTCCAAGATTTTAAAATTATTTTTGTTCCTAGAACACACAACACAGGTGCAGATGCAATGGAATATGTTGTTACTAGCTTATCACTTCTTAGGGAAAATTTTTCTATATAAATTATTTATAATCTTCCAGCCCTTACAATATCACTAATTTATGCGTTTTCAATGATGACCATGAGAAATAATTATAGGATGAAACTTGCGTAAGCAAAGGGAATGCTATGATGAAATATGTGGTATCATTGGAAAAGTTAAATGAGTTTCATAATTGCTTCTGAGGTCCAAACAATGCAAAAACCCATAACTCAACATTGTTGCACGAGCAAATAAATATGCAGACGTAAAAGGATCCAAATTTATTTAATATTGGTACTTGCTACACATGACAAGAGTGGAAATATTTTATCTGATTATTCAAGTAGTACCAATATGGATTCGTGTGGATGTATGAAGAGATAAAAAATTATGACACACGAATAATCCAGCTCGTGATTTCAATTATAGAAGGGGCCAAGCCTTTTCAATGAAAGTTGTGAAAGGTACATCCGATACTTGAGCCTCTGATTAAGAGGATTTGGGGAAATTTATGGATGATGGAATCATAAATAAGGTGCGACATCTACTTGGGTATCAAACTTGGTCCTGGTAAGATAGAATTCCATGGAAATATACTTATGTGTTGATTTCTGCAACTTTAACTGCACCTCAAACAAATACAATTACCATGTGTCGTCTATGGAATATATAATGTAAAAAATATTGGGGGAAGAGATGTTTTCTTTGTTGGATTGGTGTTGTTGGATTAAAGTAGACCCAGAGTGGGAAAAAGGAATTACATAAAATCCTTTCCCCATGATTAAGAAATCTATGGAGTCCTTCTTGGGGAAAATCAACTTCCTCCACAAGTTCATATCAAATTACGCTCAAATCATGAGCTAATAAAGGATATGGTAAAGAAGGATGAAATATACAGGTAGGATAAAATGGAAAAGGATGCATTTTAACGTATTAATAAATCCATTGTAGAAGCACCCTCTTTGTACAACCCATATTTTGGTAGAGATTTTCTGCACTACACGTTTAATTTTAACACTTCTCTCACTGGTGTGCTTACGCAAAAAGATGATCAGAACAATGAGCGGCTAATATATTTCATGAGCTGAAGCCTTCAAGGACCTAAACTCAATTACCCCACCATTGATAAAAAATATTATGTAGTATACAAGGCGGTGAAGCACCTTCGGCCCTATAGTTTGAAAAATCATTGCATCATCCTTGTTTAGCACCCAGTAGTCAGATCACTATTCATTCAAAAAGAGCTCGTGAGAAAAGAGAAAAATGGATGATTGGTTTAAAATAATATGTATTAAAACTCAAAACAGTTCATATAATTAAGGGTCATGGTCTATGTCAGCTAGCAGTAGAAGTAGTGGACGCAACAGAAGAAGATCCTTCTAGATGGGAGCAGGAGATCAAAATGTACAATGTTGAGTGAGCTCCTCCCACTATTATCATGAAATCTTGGTACACATTTGTGTGTTAATTCCTTGAGAATGACACCTTTCCCTCACATTTATCCACATGATAGAAGATGGAACTTATACTCAAAGTATTATCTTATCATTTGGTGCATCGGGTGCTTTCCAAAAATCACCATAATGGAGTATTGCTTAGGTGCCTAGAAGCACACGATTCAAAGAAAGTATTGCATGATCTCCACGATGGACCAGTCGAGGGACATTTCGTGGGTAACATAATTGCACATAAATTTATTAATACATATTTATATTGGACCAAAATATTCAAATATGATCACGCTTATGCCAACAAGTTTCTATTTTGTTAAAGGTGCATCGACCGATAAAAGAAATCAGCTAACCCATTACATCCTATCACAGTGGAAGAACCATTTCAATAGTGGGGCTTATATGTCATTGGAGAAATATTTCCACATTCATCAAAGCAACCTTGCTATATCCTCACCGCTACAGACTAATTCACATGGTAGACAGAAGAAATTCCACTTGAATGGGTGAATGATAAGGAAATCATCAGCTTCCTTTAGCAGAATATCATTTTCAGGTTCGACATCGTGACTTCACTTGTTATCGATAATGCAACGTATTTTTAATTGTTAAAATTATATGATTTTTCATTAGAGAATGGAATTGTATTGAAATATTTAGATAACTACTATCTGGAAGGAAATGGTCTTGTTGAGTCCATGAATAAGAACCTTATATGTATCATGAAGAATACCATCTTCTATGAACAAAGGAATTGACACTCCGTTTTGGTAAATTCCTTATGGGCTGATTAAGTCACACAAAATCCCTCTTTTATCACCTCCCCTTACTTCCTAATGTATGGAAAAGAGGCCATCCTGCCTCCTAACATCTACTTTATTGCTCTCCAACTTTCGCAAGAATCCCAAGGAAATCAATGCTTATTAGTTTGGTGAAGGATGGAAACTCTTAACAAGTTATAGGAATAAAGGTTGAAATAAAAATAATTTTTTTCCCTTCACTAGGATCATATCAAGAGGTGGTTCAAAAAGAAGTCTGCAGGGAACAATAACTTTAGTGTGTGTGACTTAGTAATGAAGTGGGACAAACCCCATCAAGAAAAAGGAAAACACACTAAGTTTAAATCCCTATGGATTGGACCATTCATTGTTCATGAAAAACTTGGCCAACACACGTATCGTCTACAATCATTAGACGATAATATTAAATTCTCCTCGTTAATGGCCAATGATTAAAAATTTCTTTTCAGTTATGATTTGGGGCTATGCCCTACACTATGTACATAGTCTTTTCTCTTTTGTTTGATTTATTTTTAATTTTTATTATGTAAATAATTGGTGTATGTGAATGTGTTTTCTAGCTTCTTAGTGTGTGGGTAAATCCAAAAGAGTCATGTGACACTTTAACATTTCACTAACCTTTAGTCTGTATTCCTTGTTCTGGTTATATATTTTGGTCGATGAATTTCTAACAGAAAATATGATCCCTTCATGGGAAGAATTTTGGTTAGACCATGAAATTGTGTCTATTCAAGAAACCTTATGCACACACTCGTTTTTTAGGTTTTTTTTCACACTTATCCAATTAATATAAGAGGAGAAGGGGAGAAATATAAACGACAAGGGTCTAAATCATAAGTCTCTATATGTTTCTCTTAAGGAATAACCTCTCCTGTTCCCCATAATTCAGGATCCATCTTCCACCCATAAAATGAACAAGTGACGATGCACAATACTATAAAATAAATAAGGCAAAAGAAGAGAAAGGATTCTTGCACAAAGAGGTGAACCAAGCAACTTTGTTGGGGTACTAACCAGGATCACTAGTAGCGGGGAATTTTTTTTGTTCCTATAGTGACTTTGTCGAGGTACTATCCAGGCCACTAGCAGTGGAGCAACACCAAAGATGAAAAATTATACTTTAAAAATCTTAAGTTCGCGAATTTCAATACCCTTCACTATCCTTCCCAACTCGAAAATTTGTGATATCGTTGAATCTTATGTTGTGTTCAACCTAGAACGTATAAAGGGGACCATTTTTATTCATGGGTTAAGAGGGGATACCAAATTAATCTACAATCAATACTCCCCGAAGAGCTAAGACATTGCACAAAAAAGTTAACCAAGGCAGAGAAGCTAGAATTTTACTAGTGTGTCACCAAGTGTTGTCACTTCTACAACACTCCAAAATTTTGTCCTATGCTCAATTTCAAAGCCTTCCTTGGTCTTGGATATTGTTGTCGCAAACATTGAAACTCATTCCATTTTTTTCTGGAAGTGTTTTGGTTCCCTTTGCAAGATAGGAAAAATGTCAAATTTCCGCATGCTAGCTATCACACAATGCATATAAGCATGCTATGGTGGTTTCAAGGTGATATATTTGTGTAAATGAGTTTTTATAACCATGTAGGAATTTTTCATACTCATTCGCAAAGTTATAAGTACCATCGCACAAGTGTCGTCATGGTCGTCACAAAGTGTATCGTAAGTGTCATACTTCTCATAAGTTGTCATAAATTTGCCGCACTAAGGGAAATGAATTGTTAATGTGTCATGGATGATTTTTTTTGTTGTTTCATCAAGTATCCTAAGTGTGTGATCATAGTGGAAATATTATCACTAGTCACATCAGCCTCATCGATCCCACACTTAGCCATTTCTGAAAATCTTCCCATCCAAGCAACCTACCTTCACCCAACCCGCATGAATTTCTCATTGTGTAGTCTTAGCCCTCTAGCTGTGACCTTGCCTCTTGGAATTGTGCAATGCATAGTTCCTAACTCCAAGGACTGCTGCATTGCATAGTTCTAGTCATTAAGCCCTTACATTGGTTCCCAGAATTGTTTAATCCATTTTCCCATCTTGGCCTCAATAGTGCATTGCAAAATCACTAGCCTCAAACTCATTCCATGAGACCTTGAACTTCATAATTACATAATGTACCAACATCCTCTATCTTCTAGAACTATGCAATGTGTTGATTCAATGCCTACATCTGCATCCTGACACATTGACCTCCAAAATTTCACAGTATTCTCCCTCAATCCTTCCTAGACTATGCATTGTGTAGTATCAATGCTTAAGGTCCACCCATCACATCCTATCCTACGCAATTACGCAGTAATTGAGCCCCTCTCCTAACTTTTCATCTAGTGTTAGCTCAGCCAATAGATCAATATGCACTATCTCAAGCTAGGGGTTTTTCAGACTGATTTTGTCTCATCATGAGTGAATTTCATATGTATTTACCTTATTATTCCATGGAAAGATGAATAAGGGAAACATGCTGAAAGACGTCTTTTTAGCAGAGTATGAATTTTGATCAATTGATAGAAGGAAAAGGGACACCAATTTGCGATCACAACTGAAGACTAATATCATTGAAGATTCCTTATCAACAAGCCATGGATAGGTTGACATAAAAGATTTATCAAGTAGACACTCAACACATAGCAACACATGTGGCTTGACATCGCGACATCATCAAGAAGTGCATGTCAACAGTGTCATGTCATGTCATGAATTGTCACATGGCACACTATACTATGGATGATGTAAATTATGTTTTTAAAATGTATTGTAAAGTGGATTTCCAAAGTAATTGTGTGGAATATGAAGAATCATGTAAATTTGAAATGTCATAGGAAGTGAAACAACCCTGAGGGTAGATGAAGAGTCACAAGGAAAGTGAAGCATCACCTCCTCACTATTATATATACACCCTCAATGTAAGAGAAAAGGACTTTTCATCTTGAATCCTCCTGCAAGGAATTAGAGAGATAAGATGATTATTTTGAGGAGAAAGGAGTGGCTCCAATGCTCCACTATTGGAGCTAGTGATGTTCATTATATCCATGTGTCTTGGAACTTTTACTTAATAACATAGGCCTTCAAGGCCAATGCTTTATTCATACATGTATTATGAATGTTTGTAAGACTATTATGCAAATGTTTGTATTTCATGTTTTCTTTGTGGATGATGTAAATTATGTTACAAAAATGTGGAATTCCAAAGGAAATTTATGGAATATGAAGAGTCATGTAAAGTTGAAAAGTCATAGGAAGTCAAACAGTCACGAGGGCAGATGAAAAGTCACAAGGAAGGTGAAGCATTGTCTCCTCATTGTTATATATACACCCTTGATCTAAGAGAAAAGGAATTTTCATTTTGGGTCCTCCCACAAGGAATTAGAGAGATAAACTAGTTCTTTTGAGGAGCATGAAGTGGATCCAATACTCCATTATTGGAGCTAGTGGTGTTCATTTTATACATGTGTCTTGGAACTTTTACTTAATAACAATATTCTTCAAGGCCACCATGTCCTTCATACATGGATTATGAATGTTTGTAAGACTATTATGTGGATGTTTTTATTTCATGTTTTCTTTCATATGTGCTAAAGTAGTTGAACTATTTCAGTTATTTTAGTACTTATCTTATTGAGAATGTGTTGTAATGGTTGTTGTCATTGTCCCATCCTTGTGGAATATTCCATAAGATACTAGATAGACCTTTCCCATTCATTGGTTGTAATTATCGTCACATTTCTTGTGGATTATTCCACTGGATGTTATACAAATCCTTATTGGTTGCACGTGTCTCTACTAGGGTGGTACTATTACCTCTCTTGTAAAGGATCACTTTATTCTTTCCCTCCATAGTAGAATAAATTTGACACGCTTACAACCGAACACTCACCAGACACACCTTATTTATTTTTAAAGGCACCATTGGACTCCTCTCTCTTGCTGACAGTTATACCCAAGGAAAATATTTAAGAATTCGACAACTAGGTGATATTTTGGATCGAGCTCATATAAAGAATTGCGTGAGGTCTAATTGGGACCACATATCAGGGGTACTCCTTGAATGATGGTGGGTCCAACACCGTCAACCGGATATTAAGAGTGTATTTAGTTATATGAATTGAATTTAATGGTTGAATAAAAGTAAATAATCATCAAAATACTTATTTATTTACTATTTGTAAATAAGAAAAAAAATTAGTATAATGTTTAATATTTCTAATGTATTTATGGAAGTTAATATAGTATTGTCAGTTTTTCAAAGATATATTATCCAAATATATATAAATATAGGTTTCATATACTTAATATATAATATTTTAGAAATGAAAATAAAAATAACATGGACACAAACATAAAAGTCTCAAAACTAATTATGAGAACAAACAACTATCATGGTTCTTAATTATATCATTAAAATTATGATAAATTTATCCTTCCATTATATATCATATAACATTGTATATATAAAAGAAGTAAAAAAAGAGACATGGTGAAAAAATTGTGACTTATGTGTGATACTCATACCATAAACTTCATTTGCAAAAAAAAGCCAACAAAATTGATATAAATTTCAAAGAAATATATATCACCCAAAATTTTAACCTATTCAACCTATGTGAAGATATTAATATTATAACGACATAAGATTTATATTACACAAGAAATTTAACTTCTCAATGACCCCACATTCAACAATGTAATTTAGCCAAAACTAATATAATTGGGTCCCCATTTCCAGGTCATCGAGAGAAACAAGTTATTGATCCGTTAGGACTCAAATTAACTGGCGTATAACCAACCACATTTCTAAACATATCCATGTATCATGTGAAACCGCATATCCACACCTAGAAGCCATCTGGAAAAAAAAGTATGGCAACAAATATATTTTTCAATTTTCTAAAGAGACATATTGAGCACCAAAGTTTCCAACATTTTTTTACAAGATGAAACCATACCTAGATTGGCTCTCACTACAATACATGTGTAATTTCATTTTATAATAACAACAAACAGAGACAAGTAACTATCTAAAAGAAAGAAAGATGTATAACATGTGACAAAGGAAAATGAAAGAATTGATCCAGGTTCGACAATCCATCCTAGATGAGTTGTTGCCCATGCTAATAAAAACACTCCCAATCCAATTAATTTGTAATAATATGTGCACTCTACATCCGATCACTGTTGTGACAATATGTGCACATGTTGTCCCCAATATGCCTACGAATGCAACATTTTAGCAGTTTGATCTAGATTGGATCTTTATATTATTTTTCATCCATCTCGATGCATTTGGAATGGAAAAAGTGGAGGAGTCATATCATGGGGTTGTTTTTACTGGAGGGACCCAATTTGGAAAAATGGGGTCTAAGAAATTTCGGGAGAATTTTGAGGCATCAAATGATGCTTTTTGGGGGGTAAAACTTTTCCTCTTGAACACCACACCTTTTCATGCTAGTTTTCACACATAGATATTTCCAACAGTGCAAGAAGCACACAAATAAGAGTCTGTATGGAAAATTTATGCCACTTAAAAAAATTGACCTTCCTGTTCTACACCTATAGTTTGGGAGGATGCCGCATAACCCCAATAATTTATGGAAAATGGGCTAGCTACATGTTTTTTATGTAAAATACTCTAGAAGAGTCTATTGTTTAAATTTACCACTAGTAGCCTATCGGGCTGTGTTATAACTGGACCACTAGGAGGAAGAGGAATTTCATTATTTAGAGAGAATTTTTTTCCATAGCTAAGAAAAGATAGCTAGGATAGATAGAAGATAGAGAAAATAGAGAGGATTTGTGCATTCTGGAAGCCCACACACCACATGAATTAATTCTTTGTACCTGTAGCCATATTTTCGAACAAAGAAAGAGAGTGAAGGAGCTTCACTTTCCTATTGATTTTTCTCTCGAAAGGGTTTCCCAGAGAGCATATCTTGTGTATTATGCATGTGTTAGCTTATTTTTTATTCTCTACTTTTCTGCATAATTTATATTTGCATGCATGCACTAATTACAGTTAAATCTACATATATTACATTTTAATAAAACTGTAATAGTGTAGAATCTCATAATTTTAACATAATATTAGCAGATATGTTGTGACGAAGTTTCCAATGGAATATACATGGTATTTTATGGATCATTTGGTATCATAGAAATTTTCTTTGGGTATTCTTGTGGATATTTCATGGATCTATATCGGTGGGGATGAAAATCGTAAAAACCCTAATCATGCCTGAAAAATTTGTAAATGAACGTCGTGATCCTATAGAGGTGAGGTTTTTTCGGCTCAAACAAAAAGTCGCAGATATAAACCACAAAGTAAAAATCCTCATGGAATCCCTAAGAAATAAGCTAGCAATATTTGGAGAATATGGCGGTTCGAATGCATAGGAAAAACTAGAAGGAGGATTAGGAGATTGGGAAGACAAGGAGAACCAACCATATAAAGAACCTGAAAAATATCTACCCAGTTCGAGTTTCGTGAATCAATCCTTGTTTAAAGTATAAGAAAATTTTTATATCAAGCCATACCATAGTGATATCGAGGATCTTAAGTTGAACCACCAATTGTAGTAACTGAAAGTTTATTTCAGTGTCCATCAGATCGAGGGAACGAAAAAGATCTCATTTTTTTGGCTGAAATTAGAGGACCATGCATTGACTTGGTGGGAGAGCCACACGAAAACCCTGAAGTTATAGGGGGAACCTCTAATGAATAAGTGGGAGTCTTTCAAAACCCTCATTACACTAGTACAAAATAGCTAATTAATTACTAAAAAAATGACTAAAATTTGCATATAAACGACTATTTTTCGGTTGGTGACCAATAGTAGCTAATTTACAGTATCTTATAACGCGACCAAATTTTAGTCGTTTTTAGCTTAGTCATTAATTGGTTATCTCAATTTTGTTGTCTAGTAGTATATTTGGTCATTAATTTAGTCACTGATTTAGTCATTAATTTGGTCATTTCTTTAATCATTGATTTGGTCATCAATTGTCACAATTAATGACCAAATATACAACAAAATATATTACTATATAATCACCCGAGAAAACCAATTAATGACCAAAGAAATATGACCAAAATGTTGGTCGTGTTATAAGATACTGTAAATTAGCTACTAATAGTCATATATATGCAAATTTTAGTCATCGTTTGAAACTAATTAATGACCAAAGAAATATGACTAAATTTTTGGTCGTGTTATAAGATATTGTAAATTAGCTATTAATAGTCGTATATATGCAAAATTTAGTCATTATTTGTAGTCACAAATTTATCATTTGCAGTGGTCATTTATCTTTTTTTGGTAGTTTCATATTCATTATATAAACGACTAATTTAGTAGTTTATATTCATTTCATTTACTTTCATTAATAATCATGTTAAATGACTAATTTAGTCGTATATTTATTTTATTTGTGTTCATCATTAATCAATATAAACTACTAATTTAGTAATTTTAAATTGATTTTATGTGTTCATTATTAATTAGCATAAATTAATTTGTATGGTTTAAAAAATATCATACAATGTGCATGTTCATCTAATATGAAAACATAAAGCTTCATATGTTAATTAATATACTAAACAATATCAAGTGCAATTATAAATAATTTCAACCACATAAATTATATTATATAAAATGTTAAAGTCTTGCAATGAGTTTCCAACTTAATATTGGTTGGACTACAATTTACACATGAAATGATGTTTCATCACTTCAAAACATTATCATTGTGTTGCCAAGGCATTGCACATAAATTCACCAACTCTGAAGACCTGACCATCATTATTTATGTGTGTCTTATGCGAGATATTGGCTCTAAGGGCATCACCAGACCAGTTCTCTTCTCTCTCCTTTTTGGCATTTGTCGCTCCAATGTTATTGCTCTCATCTTTCTTCAATTTCTGTTTCTTACCATCAATACTGAGTTCATTTTTTGAAAACAAAAGAAAATACAATGCAGAGCGTAAGACATGAACGACAATGAACACTAGAATATGAAGTAAATTTGACTATAAATAGTTTATACGACATATACCTCAACATCAACAATGTCAAAGCCATTTTTCCCCATACAAGTAAGAAACTGGAACAAATTTTCTTCAGTTGGGCGATAGTGGCCACTATAATGTGTGGCCAAATGACCTGTATAAACAAAACAAATAAAATGTCACCATATATAGAAAATAACACCTTAGTAACTTAGTATTCAACCTTCGAGGAAAGCTTAGGAACAATCATGTCAACTAAGTTATATGCTAAAAAGCTCAAGTTGTAGATAACTTGTGAAAACAAATAATATGAGGTGTGATGTTTAATCCTTGTCATTTTATTTGCAAAAACATTTCATTTTATAACGCATGAACTTGGTCAAGTATATAAACAACATGTGCTCAAATAACAACATGAAAGTAAACTTTTCTAATATTCATGAAAACATTTTACCACAAAATAGCTATAAAGATTCCAATAAATATCGTGTAATACTAATTTCATTTTCAAGCTTTGGTTGTTGTTTAAATGGACATGATACCAAGTATTTTCAATTTCACAGTTAAATGACAAAACAAAATCAAAATAAACGTCCAAAATACAATCAAACAATCAAGGGAGGATATCATGGAATGAAAATTACAATTATAAAAAAATTGTTTACCTGTCCATCGATGTTGTGTCTGGCATTCCTAAAACATTTGCTTGCCCAAAATAACCCTGAGGTGAAATAATTAGAACATTAAAAGCCATATGAATTCCTACTAGAAACATTTCCAAAGTTGATGGCGCATGTGCCTAAAGGATCTCTTACAACAAATGAATCATATCCAAGACGCGTTATGCATTGTCTCCCCATATTGCAGGTGAATTCACCAACTTTGAAGACTTGACCATCAGTCTTTATGTGTATGTCTTATGCACGATATTGGCTCGAAGGGTATCACTAGAACCGTCTCTTCTCTCACTCTTTTTGCATTTGTCACTCCAGTGTTATCGTTATCTTCTTTCTTCAATTCGTACTTCTTGCCATCAATAATGAGTTCCTTTTCTAAAAACAAAAAAAAGATACAATGCAGAGTGTAAGATATGAAAGATGATGAAAAATAGAATATAAATTGAAGTAGACTATAAACTATTTATACGACATATACCTCAACATTAGCAATGTCAAAGTCATTTTCCCCATAAAAGCAAGAAACTCGAACAAGTTTTGGGCGATAGTGGCCACTATGTAGCCAGATGACCTATATAAACAAAGAAAATAAAACATCACCATTAAATTTAAAAAAAAAAAAACACCTTACTAACTTAGTATTCAACATTCAGGGAAAGCATAAGCAAAATCATGTGAACTAAGTTACATGCTAAAAAACTCAAGTTGTACATAACTTGTTAAAACAAATAATATGAGATGTGATGTCTAATCATTGTCTTTTTATTCACAACAATATTTCATTCTCTAATGCATATAGTGGGTCAAGTCTATAAACAACATGTGTTGAAATAACAACATGAAAGTAATTTTTTCTAATAGTCATGAAAATATTTAAAAAATATTTCAATCAATATCATGTAATACTAATTTCATCTTCAAGCTTTGGTTGTTTAAATGGACATGATATCAAGTATTTTCAATTTCATAGTTAAAAGACAAAACAAAATAAAAAAAAAATGTTCAAGATATAATCAAACAAAAAAGAGAGAATATCATGGAATGGACATTGCAATTATATATATATATACCTTTCCACCGATGTCTTGTCTGGCATTCATAAAAACATTTTCCTGCCCAAAATAACCATGAGGTGAAAGAATCACAACATAAAAAAACATGGAAATCCCTCCTAGAAACATTTCCAAAGTCGATGGCTTAGGTGCCTGAAGGATCTCCAACAACATACAAATCATATCCGAGACATGATTTGCGTTGTCTCCCCATCCTTTTTCCACTCACTTTTCTTGTAACCTGCCCACACTAAAGTCAAGTCACAAATAGATTTTCTGAAATATTTACACAAGGATCAAGATGTGCAAATAGAGTTTCTGAAATATGAAGCAAGGTGCAAGTCTTCAGTAAATTTGACAAATAATTATAAGATTAAAACATTTATATGGTGGATGAAAAGCAATTGGAGGTAAAGAACGTGTTGGTGAAAAGTAGTTGGAGGTAAATAACACATCAAATAAAATGGCCCATTGTTCCACTACGAAAAGATGATAGAATAAGACTATGTCATGTTGATCTTATTGTTGATTTATTTAAAAAGGTGATAAACATATTCTAATGTATAAGATTGAGATTCACAAATCTTTCCTTTCCAGACTGAATTACTATAACTTTCAACGATATGAAATCAAGTATAACACCTTCAGTGTTTCTCAAAGCCACGAAAGATAAAATGAGAATAAGTACAAAAGCAACAAAAATACACCAAATAAGAAATGCCCAATTATAAATTGAAAGGAATATATTGACTCGTAACTTGAAATTTATGTTGACAATTTCAACCATGCAGATCACTTTTTCTAAGTAAATATTGTTAGACCATTAAAAAAAACCTTGTGTCCAAAACAAAGTATTGAGAATCTTGTAAGCATTTGCCAATTTGTTTAGAGCGGCCTTTATTATTTAACCATCATGTTTTGTTGTCAGAGTAGCAACACTGTTAATTTTGGGCAACTAGGTCCAAACTCCAGGTGGCACTGCTCATATGATGATGATTATATTTTTGTTGGATTCCCCTTTTGAAGAGGTGCAAGGTTGATCTAAAGATCATCTTGTTTGGATGAGCAGAACTTATATTTTGATTTTATTTTCCACACATGTGCTAGGTCGGCTATATTTGTAATTTAGGCTCACAAACCTAATAGATGTGTCACACACCCTCACTGACTAATATAAATTGGATAGATATGATGTCCATTTCATCATCATCTCATCACACACATTCCTCATGATCTGATTGGTTCGTATAGACTAGAAGAGACTTCTCTCTCTCCCACATGTGAATATGGATGCCGGAAATATGGATGATGCCGAAAATGATGCCAGAAATATGGATGATGCCGAAAATGATGCCAGAAATATGGATGATGCTAGAAATCTAGATGTCAGAAATATGAATGCCAGAAATGGATGCCAAAAATATGGATGATGTTTAAAATCTAGATGAGGGATTCTTTTGTTGACTTGCGTTGACTTTTGGAGTTGTCTTTGAGGGGTGTGTGTGACACTTGGAAGGTTGGATGATCTGATGTTGAGAAAGACTTTGTTGGCTGATGCATCCTGTTAACTGTCGTAACGCACGTCACTCTCTATCTTTGTTGGACAAGAAGAATTGTAAAATCTAATCTACATTATTTGGCTTGTCTTCTGTTGATCTATTATTATGTTCTATCGACATTTTACTTTCATGTTTATGTGTTGAATTAGGCCTATAAGAAAGATTAAAGTAAAACTGCATTAAGCATATAGAACATACCATGTTTATCTAAAATTAGCATGGTATCAGAGCTGAGGTGAAGACAAAGCCCAAGATAGTGTGAAAAGAAATCACCGAAGAATAAGTCTTGTCAAGGAACAAATGGTCTGATGATAAGTTGACTGACAAGTCTGCTTATCATGCATGGACGATGTCCTTGGATTTGGTATTAGAAGATCAAGATTTCATGGACTATGTGCAGGGGAAGATTCATGAGCCTCCATCATATTTTATGAGGCTCACAAAAATCAGGAATGATTTCCTTGCCATAGGAGAAGTAGCTGATCGAGAGCTCATTCTCATTGCTCTTGGAGGACTTCCCCGAGACTGGTATGTATTTAATACTATGATTCTTAATAATAAGATGATTCTTGATTTTGATAAATTATTGACTATATGACTCAAGAGGAGACAATAATGATGGAGATATATCATCCCTCTAATGGAAATAAAGGTGACCCTACTGCCTTCACCGCTCATGCAAAGAAGAAGAACCATGGTGGCCCGAGAAATTAAAACCATGGTAGAGCGGGGCCCAAAGGAAGGAAGGAAAGATGTTACACTTGTAAAAATTTGGTTCACTATGCAAGAGAGTGCCCCAATAGAAGGGACTCTCCCAGGGATGATGAAAACAACTTCAGGGGGAATGGAAATCAAAGGAACAACAGGTTCAAAGGAAAAAGGAAGGCTCCCTCTGATCGTAGTGGAAATGGGAAACCTTTCAAGAGGTCAAGAAATTCTAGGTACAGTGAGTCTAATGTTGTTGATAATAAGAAAAATGAATATATTCTTTTATCTTCCCTCTCTATTGCATCTCCTCCCAACACCCTGGATGTCTGGTTGATTGATAGTGGTGCTTCAAGGCACCTCACTGGTTATAAAGAAGCCCTCTCTAATTTGATTAAGAAGGATATTAATTTATAAATTATCCTTGGAGATAATGGCACATATCTCGTGAAAGGGATAGTGACTGTGACCCTTCATCTATCTCAAGGTCAAGTCATCTGTTTACAAGATGTGTTGTATGTACCTGATTTTAAGAAGAACTCTATTTTGGCAATGGAAGACAAAGGGTTCAAGGTGGCATTCGTTGATGGAAAGGTACACATCTAGAAGAGGAACTTCAAAGAAGCTCTTACTATTGCTTTTAGATTTGATACACTCTACCCAGTTGGAGGAAGTCCATTGGGGGCTATGTCATGTGATACAACTCTTAAAACAGAGTTATGGCACTGAAGGTTTGCATACCTTCATTACAAAGCCCTTCCTGAAGCAAGGAAGGTGGTGATAAGGATGCCTGAATTTAAATATGATCATGAAGGTATATGTCAGGGTTGTGTTGAAGGGAGGCATATAAGGGGACCATTCCCATCAAGTGTCATAAAGACAATTGATATCTTGCAGTTGATACATTCTGATTTATCTGGTATGGTGCCTGTGACATCCTTGGAAGGATGTTCCTATTACATGAATTTTACAGATGACTACTCCCACAATACTTGGATATATTTCTTGAAGAATAAGAAGTTACAGGACTATGTTTAGTAGTTACAGGATTGTGTTAAGTGCTAAGTATAATAAGTGTGCTCAACTAAGTAATGCAGCACAAGTAAGGGTATCATTAGAGTATGAAAAAGGTGGACTGTTCATCGAAAGGAAATAAGACGTGTGTGTATGTTGAAGACCAACGAGCAAGGTGAAGTGAAGGTGCGAGGTGTGCACAGGATATTCTATAACAAGGTGTTGATATCTCAATAAGGATCACATACAGTCAGAGAAGGGAAATACAGTTAGAGACCAGCTCTCTAGTCCTAGTGTAGAAAAGTGCAGGACAGTGTAGAAAAGAAGGATCAGCTTAAAGAGTCAATGAAGAAGCAGTGACAAGGTCTTGGAAGCATAGAAGGGTCAAGGGTTTGTGTCATGGTCATGGTACTTGTCATATAAAAGTCTATAATAAGATTTTCTTGTGGGTTTTCCTCTCCAAGAGGGAGAGGTTTTGGCCCTGTCTCGAAGAGCCTAAATTTGTCTCTTGTGTTTTGGTAATTGACTTCATGAAAGACATAATAAGCTAAGAAGAGAAGGCATAAGTAAAAGAAGTAAGCTCACAAGTAATTATCAAAAAAAGAATTTGAATTAAACCTAGCCCTACCTAATTCTCAACAAAAGCGCACATAAACATTAAGGACAGTCACAAAGAAAATTTGTTTTTACCACCTTAGAGGCACGCTTCCAAATTTTCTCCTATAGTATCTTATAGAGTGTATTTTTTCTTTTCCAATGAGCCCTTATTTGTCCCGAAACTCCTAGTAGTTTGTGAGATATTGAATTTTTAAGACTAAGAAAATTACACCTAACAGTGAGCCGACCTGCACTTTGGCACACATGTCGACCTCCCATTCTAGAAGGATGTTTCCTTTAAAACATGGTAAACTACTATAAATATCAACCTCCGCTCAGTTTTTGACAATAAAATTTAGTCAAAATATTAGAGTATAACCGCAGGAGTGACTTGGAAGTCGAGGAATAAAATTTGTTTGGGTCAAAAAATTATGATGGTTATCTATTCCTTCAGATTTGTGATAAGAATTGTGCTAGAAGACAGAATTTCAGATTTCAAACCAAGCTACAACACTAGTATTTTTTGTGGTGAACTTCTTGATCGAATTGTGGAATATTATAGTGATTCTTGTGTAGTAACTATAGCAGTTTCAGACTGTGTATAGACTCTTGACTCAGATTTCTTTGTTGGACAGTCCATACTTCACATTTCTCTAAATATTTTGGTGGACAAGACAACAAGATACTCTCTGTATTTTGGACCTGTAACAAAAAGTTCCATACCTTCAGACCTGTAAGAGGAAGCTACAAAACCCTTGGACCAGTGGAAACCGGAGCTGTGGACAAAGCTAAAACACTGTTGTGAATTGAAGTCCTCAAACAACTTCGGTCTTGAGGATATTCTATAGAGACTTGAACCTCCAGCAAACAAGCTAATTGGCAGCTTGGTCCTGTGAGGAGGGCTCATCGTATATATTCCTCAGATCTAGAACTCGTATCTCAGATTTTCTCAAGAGTGGACAAAAGGCTATTCGGACTTGTGGGAAACACTTTGAGCTTGGTGAGAAGGTATATCTTAGCATTTAGAATTTAACCTATTCTTGACCTCTACACGTGAATCTAGTGCTTGATCAGTTCTCTGTTGGGACACATTCTAGGCTAAGAGCTCTAAACTAAGACCGTGTGTACTTAGTCCAAGCCTCTTGCACAGAATTTAGATTCCTTTTGAAGATGATCTCAACAAACATTTTTTAGCAGGCTTGAAGAAAACTTGTTTTATCTTGAGGACGATGGTTAGCAGCTTTAGAACAGACTTTGGGCATTATTTGAAGTGAAATAATAACAGGCCTAAAGGGATTGTTTGGTGAATTTCTTTTAAGGTATTTTTGAAAGCCTATAACTGCTTGTTCTTTGCAATATTGGAGACATTTTAGGAGCAGGAATTTGAAGACGAGTTAAGGCCTATGGACTTGGAGCACCTTGAAAAGAAGTAGAAGATATCTTGTTGAAGATCTTTTTGGAGCACCTTGACGACATCTTGGAGCATCTTGTGAAGACACTTTGAAACTAAACTTGGAGATATTATTATCATGATGCATTGTTGATGACATCATGAGGTGACTTGGAGAATAGAGCTATTACACATCTAATTGACACAAATATATAGAAATTATGATGGCCTTTAAAGCATCATAGGTTCATAGAATATACCAAACTCGCATTCTCCATATAGGAATAAATCAACAGTCTATCATTCCCATACTTGCAGTATCCTTGCAATGACACTAGATTCTTATGTTGGGCTCTTGATAGAGCTTCTACTTCAGCCTTAAATTCATGCTCCATCTGACCACATTCTCCTGTCAATATTTTAATTGCAATTTTTTTGCGATCTTCCAGAGTGGATCTATATACCAATCCAAAGCCTCCACAACCAATGATGTTTTCCTGCTAAAAATTACCAGTAGCTTTCAAGAAATCAACAATAGCAAGATCCTTACGACAATGATTCTGGAATAACAACACCAAGTTATATCCCAAGGCATCAGAAAGCCTGTGAGGCATGTCAAAATCCCTCTCGTCTGCAACTCCCTGCTTTGTTACCTGTCTTCTTGATTGATTCCAAAGAACTGCAGCCAGAAGAAAAGAAATCCCAAAACCAACACTCATGGTTATGCCAAGAATGGTATTTCTGTCTAGCCTATTGATTTTGTGTACAGCAATAGGCACCCCCAGTATTGACACAGGCGGACTGTAGGTGGTAGTAAGAGGCTGGCCACAAAGACCAAGGTTTCCTTCAAAACTAGACTTGTTAAAGGTTTCAAATTGACGTCCAAAAGGTATTAAACCATACAAGTCATTATTAGAGACATTGAACCTTGCTAGGAATGTGAGGTCCTTCAGGGATGGTGGTATGATTCCAACAAAATTATTGTTTGACAAATCTAAGGTCTCCAAATTTGTCAAGTTAGACAGTGTGTCTGGGATTATCCCCGAGAAATTATTATGACTCAAATCTAGAATATGAAGCATTTTCATCTACCCAATCTCAGGGCTTAGAGTGCCACTGAGATTGTTTCTGGCCAAGTATAGCAAAGGGGGAAGATTAGACAACTGATTGTAATGCAGCCAAAAATAATTTTGATTTTGCTTTACATATAAAGGGGGCTCAAAGGGAGTTTGAGCTAATACAGGGGTAGTTGTATTGACTTAAAACTAGGTCACTCCATAAGTTTCTTTGGAATTGGTCTTGACAGAGAATTATTTGACATGTCCAAATAAAAAAGTTTTTGAAGAGTGTTTAAACAAATAGGAATAACTCTGTTGAGATTATTCCAGGAAAGATCCAAGACCTGTAAATTTGGAAATTTCAAGAGCCAAACTGGAACTTGCCCGGAAAGAGCACAATTTCCAAGACTTAATGTCCAGAGCATTGGAAATCCATGTGTATCAGTTGGAATCATATCCCCATTAAAATTCTTTGACAAAACCAATGTGGTTAGGTTATGACAGTCCTGCAGAGCCATTAGGGCACTTGTAATATTGATAAAATTGTTGTTTGAGATGGAGAAAAAAGAGAGAATCTGAAGGGATGCCATGCCAAGAGAAATTTCACCGTTTAATTTGTTTCTTGCTAGGCTTACAGAATGGATATTTTTGCAGGTCCACAAGCTAGGCAGAGTACTGCCAGACAAATTGTTGCTAGCTAAATCTAGATAAATTAGTTTAGGCAAGCTTGTATTTTTCAGTTCAATAACTCCCGTGAGAGAGTTGTTTTTCAATTTCAAAACTTTCAACTTCTTGCATTGGGACAGACAAGAAGGTACATGAAAGGAGCAAGCTCATCAAGGGTACCTGGAGAATGACTTCTAGAGTACGTTTCTGGTGGAGCTGGAATGTTGTTCTCCCTTGTAGATGTCAGTTATCATCTAGCTTGCTGCCAATTCGGCTGATGCCTTGGCTAGGGTGTTAACTTTAGTATTATTCACTGTGTAGATGTGAGAGAATGATATATGCTCAAAGAGTGACATTGTTTTTGAGCCAAGTGGAAGTCAACCTATCGATAATGATTTTTTCTGCCTTCTCAAAGAAAACACTGCTAAAATACCTGCATATGATACAATGGGGTTGAATGCCTCAAATTTTGAAAAATGGGTGCATAATGACCCCTTTGTCTCAAATGCCATAGAAAAAGAAGACAGTGAAATTAAAATCAGGACATATGATGGTGTCATTGGTGCCCCTGAAGACAGTTCAGATTTCCAAAATTGTGAAAGGGCATATGATCTTCAGGAATCCAAAATTGAGCAGTATTTTGAGTTTGAAGAGCCACCTTAGGAGCCCTTGGAAATTGGAAATGACCACAAAATTGATCGCCGACTCTGTGAGGGTATGTTTGTTTTCCTGGATGATGGTGGAAGTGATAAACATACCTCCGGTACTAACAGACATAGTTATCTGCCACTGCAGGTTGGACGAAGCAATCATAAAAGGGTAATGTTTAAAACCCCTCCTATTTGTGATACTTATGATAGGTTGGATAAATAAGGGTTTGAGTATTTAGTGAAGGAGTTACCCTTCATTATGGTGAATTTTATGAAGATGCCCATACATAAATTTTTAAGTTTGGTAAACTTGTAAATCTCAAGTTCTATGGGAATGCTTCTGCTCATCTTTATGGAAATACTCATGTGCACCGTCAGTGTCATGAAGCTATAGGTACAATGAAATTGATCCTGTCAACCTTGGATTTTTGCATGATGCCTCAAATAAAACGTGCATCCAAAACTGCTGAATGGGTTTCTGTGAATTCAGAGTAAGGTTCATCTCTAACAAAAGCTTTGCATGGTGATATGCCACATAAATCCATTCAAATATTTGAAGTATTGGAAGTAGAATATTTGATATATAAGGTTGTTTCAAGTACATCTCTATAATATTGTAGGCCATCACAGTTATATATAGTAGAGTTCCAGCAGAAAGTGTTTGCAAGCATAAGATGCTCTTCTATGAGGACAAAACAATGAATTTCAGAAGGGAGAGATTGTGCAATAGCTATGATCACTATATGTTGAATATCCTTATACTGTATTTTGAACCAGCTGAGATCACAGCCTATCAGCATGCAAATTTTGACATATCTCTGCTTTGAATATTGTTGAGGCACGGAGAAAAGGGACACTGTATAGACAAAAAGAGAGAACCTAAAGGGATGTCATGCCAGGAGGAATTTCACCGCTTAATTTGTTTCTTGCCAGGCTCACAGAATGGATATTTTTGCAGGTCCACAAGCTAGGTAGAATACTACCAGACAAATTGTTGCTAGTTAAATCCAAATAAATTTGGCCAGACAGGCTTGTAAAATTCAGTTCAATAACTCCCGTGAGAGAGTTCTTTTCCAAATTTAGAACTTTCAACTTCTTTCATTGGGAAAGACGAGAAGGTACCTGAAAGGAGCAAGCTCATCACGGGTACCTGGATAATGACTTCTAGTGTAGGTTTCTGGTGGATCTGGAATGTTGTTCTCCCTTGTAGATGTCAATTATCAGCTAGCTTGCTGCCGATTCGGCTGATGCCTTGGCTAGGGTGTTAACTTCAATATTATTCTCTGTGTAGATGTGGGAGAATGATTTATGCTCAAAGAGTGCCATTGTTTTTGAGCCAAGTGGAGATCAACCTATCAATAATGATGTTGTCTGCCTTATCAAAGAAAACACTGCTAAAAGACCTGCACCTGATACAATGGGGTTGAATGGCTCAAAAATTGAAAAATGGGTGCATAATGATCCCTTTGTCTCAAACCTCATAGACAAAGAAGACAATGAAATTAAAATAAGGACATATGATGGTGTCATTGGTGCCCCTGAAGACAGTTCAGATTGCCAAAATTCCAAAAGGGAATATGATCTTCAGGAATCCAAATTTGAGAAGTATTTTGAGTTTGAAGACCCACCTTAGAAGCCCTTGGAAACTGGAAATGACTACAAAATTGATCGCAGACCTTACATTATCTGATATCTTTTTCTAAATTCTAGCATACTTCATTTTTACTTGTAACTTATCCAAATTTCTATTCCATGGATTTTTTATTGCCAATTACTAAGCCTCTTACTACATAAGCTTCATTTAGATCCCCTGATGATGGGTGCAAAAGGTTCAATTGGATCTCCTGATGATGGGCATAGTGTCCACTTGAAATGTTGGGACATTTCTACATTCTAACATAGTTCATATGCAGAAAGTATGGCACAATTATGGCTAACAATGAAAATATTCATACTAAAATCATACTAATTTTTCACTGGATTTGACAACTGATCAGTTTTTCATTTTCCTGTTCTACTGTTCTCTAAATGAATTTGATCATTCAATACAAATTTAAAGAAAATCATCAGCCATATATATGCTTGAAACATATTGTAAAAGTAGATAGTGAAAATGGGAGAATTAAGCTCCAAAATGTCATATGCCCATCCTAGAATTTCTCATACCTTCCTTTGTAAGCCGTAAGCCTAGTAATTGAAAAATATGATATAAGTTCATCACAATAGTAGCTTGTTAGATAATCCAAATTCTCAAAAGTCACAGGTTAGATTCATATGATTGCTCAACAAAAGAGATTAACCAATTATTGGGGAAGGTGACTTAGCATCCTTTACAAACAAAATTCAATAGTAAACATCATTCGTGTTGGAATGCTCCATGCAAACAAAAAAAAATTGTAAAAAAGATATATCTAAAATAAACGTTGGCTATTTACTCATCCAACTATATGGCTGGAAAATTAAATGTTTCATCTTTTGCCCCCTCTTCTAATGTTCATAGATATAAAACTACTCATTGTATTTTGCCATTTCCACAACAAAAAGCTAATCAATGCATTACCTTCATTACGAGGAATTTACAACTCAGTTTTACCTAACTATTGATGTTCTTATCCTTTTCTTTCTTGAACTAGTTTCCTAGTTGTTACGGCTTGTTCTCAGATATTAGATCCTTTCTTATTTACAACAACTTAGATATTGGCTCTATTTTTTTTATATTTTTTGTGTAGCTTGGGAGGTACTCCAAACCCTGGTTGGAGGTCAAAGCGCCACAAATGGGCTTGTGGGCTTGAGATCCAAGCTTGGGGGTTTTGCACCCATCGTGCTTGGGCCAAAACCATGATGAGAAATCAACATGTGATGGATGAAAATGATAGTGGTCGATGATACGATTCCAACTCATCAAGAATCGTTCGAATCCGAGTTGTTGCTAGAGAGAGATGAATTTTTGAAGTTGACTAGGTAATTATTGGTTGCAAGTCATGTAGGCTTGGTGTAGAAGGGTGCCAATAGATGGGTCTCTTCAAGAAAATTTGTGGAGGCTTAAAAGGCTATAAATAAGAGGTGTGTGATCCTCATTTTAGCATCCATCCTTGTGCAACACAACACAAACATAAGATTTGAAGGGAAAAGACATGTCTCTGATCTGGCTGCAGTGAGAAGAGAGCATAATAGCATGGGAACAAGTCTGTTTTAGGGCCGCAGGAAGGTGACTAAGTAGCTGGAGAAGGGTACGAGTAGCTGAGTGCAAGACCGAAGTGTTGTTCTTGAAGGTTGAAGTAAGGGAGGGTTGTTTTAAGGTGAAAGGAAGGTGGGCAGAATCTTAGAAGGGATGTTGCAGCCCTACACAACCTTGTTGTAGGGTGCTGCAGTTGTTTGAAGGGAGGTCAAAGGGCTGGTGGAGGCTATATAATAGCCCAGCATCATCAACGAGGGTCATATCCTTTCATAGAAGGGTGTCCGTACCTCCTTAAGGCAATTCTGGGCAGAAATTAGAGGACTGTTAGGGACTAGTTTATATGCTCTAACCAGGCCTAGATTGTAGCAGTGGAGCTATAGAAAAACAGTCAACAAGGTATATGTCTTTGATGAAGTGTTTTTAGGTGTTGGATCCTAGATAGGACCAGTTTTGGATCAGTTTGATAAGGAGCGTGTGGAAGTCAAAGAGGAGGGGCAGACCTTATGGTTAGAGACCCTAAACCAGTGACATTTTCCCCAGTGAATGAGCAGCATACTTGCAACAGAAGATTGTTGTGCATTGGGTCAGAGTGTTGAAAAAATAGTCAATATTGAAAAAATACAATTTCTTGCCACCTTTAAAGGGTTTATGGAAAATATATCACATACTCTATTCACATTGCAATTGAAAAGAACTCTCAGAACTAATTTGGATTTTTTAGAGGTAATATGGCTTGCCATCCATTGAAAGAAAACACTCTCAAAATGATTCACTCTAGGTTTTTTAACAGGTGACACTCACACATCATCTGGAATAAAAAACCGAGGCACCTTCAAAGAAAGTATTCTTGCAACCTTTGAGATGGCAGGTTGATGATTAGTGTTGCAATATTCTTTCACTAGATCCACTGTTTTGCAACCAGTCAAAAGTTTACTCCCATTAATTTGTTTTTCAACCTATTTTATGCACTTAATAGGACTAGAGCCTTCAGGGAGATTTGATGGTTAAGCAGAAAAAATAAAAGGAAGAATCTCATTTTCACCCTCACTTGTCAAGGTATTTTGAATGTCTAAAAATCAATAATTTGCAACTGTTGTATTCAAATAGGCCACACATTGATTTTGTTAGACTTCCCAATAAGGATATGAAACATTTTCTATAGTTGTGCACAACGAATCACATTGCCTAGGTATGGTGCTAGTGAGTTCCAACACTTAACTGCCGTTCCACTTACTATATATTTTTCTGCTTAAAAAAAATTTGAAAGTACAGAACCTTGATAAGACAGGGATAGTTGAATTTTGAAAGAAATGGTGCAAGAGAGAAGGAGAAAGAAATGGATTCAATGCATTAGGAGAAACACTAGGGGAAGAAGGCACAAGAAGAAGATTTATTTTCGCTTCCTTTTGGATTGCATCTGGATCAACTGAAAATTGAAATGGGTGGTTTTGTATCTTTGGCATTTGGTTTTGCCTTTGATTTTGGCATCTTACCAAACAATGGAATGCATCTGATTTATGTTAGAGGCGAGTGCATATCTGTGGAACAATCATCCCCAGTTGTAGCTCCAGGTTCTTCCGTTGTTTATGCTTGAGCGGTTGAGTAAAATTACAATTAGTTTGATAACCAATTGGGACTTGGAGGGCAATATGGGTGGTGGTCCATGGATGTATTCTTGATCAGGGCACTTATTTTATGCTGAAGGAGCTAAGGATATATCTAAGTATTTATCATATTGTATGTATTTTCCACTTCATATTTTCATTCACCATAACAGTCTTCATTTTGATAGGTCTTCTACTGAAAATATTGATCTTGAACAGTTTGTAAAAATGGCTTTTGTTTCCAATGAGGAGATGATAAAGTGGAAAATGTTGGCACTGAATCTAGATATTTATAACTCAATTATATGTCTCAAATAAGTGATACATTCTCATTTGAAATTGGAACAAAGAGTGTTCCCATTGGAGAGGGTATTTATGGCTTAGTCGATTTCACCCAATATGGTGAGATAGACAAAAAAGTTGGATGCTAGAAACCCTTTCAGACTAGCCAATCAAGTGAAGTGATTCAGAGAAAGGCTTCTAAAAGATGCCAAATTATTTCCACCCATATATTCTTTACAAAAATATTAGTAAATGTCATATTATGTTTCTTATCATCTATGCTAAGATGAACTGCCAAAATAATTACAGGTCCTCTACTTGAGTAAATAAGAATAGAAAGAACTTTTCTGAATCTCTATACCCCTCAGGGTGCCTCAAATGTTTTAGAAACAAGTTTTTGGTGTAACCTGTTAAGAAAATCTCATTAACTCACAACATTTCACCAATCAAAACCTCTTAACTATGGACAATACTTTCTAAACGTAGTAACTTTAACCAAATGAATGTCTTAAAGTATCATGATTCATATCCTCCTCACTCACATAAATGATATAACGCCACTCTTTGGATGAATGCCCTCAAAAGTACCAAGAAATGGTTGAAAGTGCAATTTAGAAAGAAGCTATAAATGCATGATTCATTGCCAATCAAAAGAAATTTTCGACCAACACAACACATTCAAAAGAAGAGTTCAACTCTTAGAATAAGATTACATAAAGGACTCAAAACCACTATTTTTGTTTTTCTTCAATGAAGCAAAAAGGAGAAGAGCAGAAATTTACTCTGTAATCGAGCTAGAACCTTCAACAGACTTACGATTCAAGAGTAACTTCCATGATCATCATTCAGACAAGTCTCATCCATAATGTCATTGGGATGAGTTTTCCACCACTGCCTATTATGGCTGACTAGGCATCTTCAACAACTTCTTTTCTCCTCATCAAACTCTAGAAGAAGATGAAACCTGCTCCAATGACCATAAACAATGCATGTTGTCAAACGAGTAAATTTGATGCACAATTAATTTGGTCTTTACATGGTATCATTTACATTATAAAAGAGTTATTTATTTCTATCTTATTTATGTAGATTCTCATGTTATTTATTCAAAATAAATAACATGTGGTGGTTGATAGTATCTTCAGAAAGACATCCAAAAACTAAACCATTAACACTTCCACAGAGATGTTGGTTTGCAAGGATTCAGAATATTGTCAAACATAGCCCTCAGGGTTGTTGACTGGTATTGTCGTGAAAGAGAAAGGCATTTAAAAATGATATAAGACAAAATAGAAATTTAGCATTTGAAAATTTGTTGGGACAAACTCATTCCATCAATCCAAGGGGGAAAGCACTTCATTTCTACCTCTAAAATCTGTGCTTCAAAATATAGATTCAATTATCAACTACAAACCCTAAAGTTACTTGAGGACATCACCCATTGTCACCTTGGTGATCATCCTTCTCACATAAGGCTAGCTCTCCTCCAACATAAGGGAGGAATGCATGATAAGGCTATAGATATATCCTTCAAATGCTAAAAAAACAGATATGCAAAATGATATTGTTTTTTCCTTTTAAGATTTAAAATGGAAAGCTAGGCAAGACCTAGTTCCTAGTCCCTGGGCTATAGACTCTAGGAAACAAACAAAACTTTAAAAGTGATGAAAAAGATGTGAGTCGTGAAAAAACAACCACACAGCAAGTGTTATCAGTCAATAATATATCCAATAAATATGTAACAGTGCTATCTCCTAATAGATGGAACATTTGAAGACAGTCCCCCAACTTGATCTCTTGTAAGTCACATAGCTGAAAATTCCCTTTGAGGTGTGTGATTTAGTGAGCTATCTCAAACCAAAGCCAGTGGGAGCCCACTTTGAATGAACCAAGGGGAATCCTAAGGTTGTGCATCCAATGTCTATTAGTATAGATAGGCGTAACAATAAGAGTCACTTAGCTACATAAAGCACTCAAAATAATAAAATGACATATTCAAGCTAATGCCCTCAAGGAGTGAAATCGAAGTGATTTTGATGTAGTTTGTATATATCCTCTCTAATCTCCTAGGTTAAGTCACATTTAGATAGTAGGAGCTGACCTAGATCATTCAAATATTACCTAAAAAGGGCAAGTTATTGATAGAAACGGCCACTAACTGAAGCAATTAATAAGAACCCACAACAATTACACCAAGGAGGGGTCTACTGAAGCAATACCTTGAACTCCACCTAGATGATAGATTGAGGAATTGCATGTTAGTAGTAGATGAAACATCATAATATAAGGGTTTATAATCTCTCTATCCTATCCCAATCAACCCAAAGAAAGCCAGGTCCCCAGACCTTGAAGCCATAACGGGTCATGGCTGTAATGATCATGTCCAAAGAAGTGCATCTTGAAAGAGATGTCCTAGAGCACTATCCCTTTAGCCAAGAAAACCATGTAGCATGCCTCAAGCTAAGATAGACTCTTAAGATCTAACCCCCAAGTATGTGGAGGTTGTGGTAATATGAATCCCATCCCCTCCAACGTAAAAATGGTAGTCAAGGAGAGCATGCTGAGACATGTTGAAGATCATAAGCTTAGTCTTACTAAGTTCAAATTTAAACAATAAAAGATCACAAGAGTTGGAGAAGGCCTCAATTTGTCTCTACAACCCCTTAGGTGAGGTGCCAAGAGAATCATGTTGTTGAAAACTAAAATCAAGGAGATCAAGACATCGGGTAGAAGACAATCAACACCATCCTATATGTGCTCCTAAGAAAGGAGTCCATCTCATCGATATAGAACCCAAAGAGAGTTAGTGAGAGAGGGAATTTCTATTTGACCTCTATAGTACTCCTAAGGTAGTCTAAGAAGATGTCGATAGTGCAGAAATGACCAAGCACTGACTCATATAGTCTCGTGATAGAAGCCAATGTCGTATCACCTCTAAAACAATGCCTCTCTCATCACAAAATCAAATGCCTTACAAAAGTCAACAAATCAACAAAATATTTTCAAACAGAAATGATGGGCCTCTCTAATAATGGCACAAAGAGTGAAAGATGTGGTCAGTAGTTTGGTATCTCTTGTAGAACCCTAGATACATTCTAGCTCTAGGTTTCCTCCACTCTAGCTTATTTAATAATCATGTGGGGTATTGTACCATAGAGCATGGAAAATGTGTGGGCAATCATGATGGTCTAATAATTGTTTTGGTCTTAAGCAACCCCAAACTTAAAATTGGAGTGGATGATATGGTGGGGCCATCACAAAGAGAAACCTAAACAAAGAACATGATTAAACAAATCAACAATGTGGGAGTCAAGGGGATGAATACCATGCTTGAGAAACTCAACCTAAGAGGCTTCCCCATCAGCAGTGCTACTAGTGCTCATGATACTGATGACCCTCCCAAGCTTGAATTAGAAAATATATAGAAATAAAAAGGAAGTGAAGCGATCCACACTAGAGGTTGTCCACAAACATCATAGAGGGTGGTAGTGTGCAAGAACAAGTAATGACTCATGAGAGCACCCTAGATAGGAAAAAGAGCACTTAGTGGGTGGTGGAGGCCTTCAAGCTGTGAGGAATGGACTGATCATGAAAAAAAGGAAAATGGAGATGTCTATGGAGTTTTCTGTCTTTGTCAAACCAGCACTTCATGGGACAGAGGTCAAGGACACATGGTGTAGTGTCAGATGGTGTTGGGGACCGGGGTGAGATAAAAAGGAAGCCTCTTGTTACTCCTCAAAATGCATTTTCATTTTGGGGCATTCATTCCAGCAGTGCAGTGATTAGGATGTGAAATTTGGAGGTGGAGACTAGGCTGAGATTTTTTAGAGGCTTTTAATGGCATAAAATATGGAATATGAACATGCTAAAATGGCTTCCTGTAGGGCTTGATGTAGTGCCTTTGTTGGAGCAGCCAAGCATGCACTCTAAGACTTGTTCCTATCATGCTAGCTAATTGTATCTACAGGTTTGAATGACTCTTGAAATGGTTCCAAATTCAAGTTTTTTTGGCTAGCCCATAGCAGTTGATCAGCTGAAATTGAGTATTTTACTATTTTATGGGGTTGTACCACCAGTTGTGCATTGTAGCATTAAGTCTGCCAATATATTGTTAAACCATCTTATGAGAGCAACCATGGTAGATTTTGGAATTTCCAAAGAACAAACATTTTATGGTTGGAATTCAAGCCTCAAGGAAACATCTGATGATAGTGACCCTGAATATCTGTCAGCAAACACCTTTTACAACAAAACATGATATATACAGGGTCACTATCTGTCAGCAAACGCCTTTTACAGAAAAACATGATATATACTGCTATGAATATAAAACAACACTTAAGTACTTCCTCATGGTGTGGTTTATTCATGATAGGAAAATTTTCCTTTGGAGCTATTATGATATATGATGGGCAGTCTTAGCTGGTGATCTAATGCAAGTTTTTGAGGCATATTTGGCATAAGATTGTTGTTATTCTAGAACAGAAAATGGAAGCCATTTTCAGTAGTTAGTATATCCCCTTCTCTAATGTGAAACTCATCAAATTAAGAAAGAGTTAACTGTAGATTTAAAAAAGAAACAACCAGCAAGTAGCGTATTATTCCTTGTGTTATGGCCTAAAAGACGTTGGGCCTCATTGTGTAGGGTGCAACTCCTTGCCATGGTCAAGAGGTATGTTTTAAAGGGGATTCCACTTGACACACAATCCTAGGTTGCTTCATTTCCTAACAAATGTAATTGTTTTATTTTTTATTTTGTGGTTGATTCATTTATGGGGGGGTAGTTATAGTAACCTGAGTTTATTTGTTGCACCCTTAACCATTTTTTCCTATTCTTGGAGAGACAGTTGGGTCATTGGAGAAAGAGCCTTAGCCGCCTTTTCTATTTTGAGATTGTAATTGGTTTGCATTTAGGATGAGTGATGAATCACCTAGATCGAAGGAGTGATCCCCTAGTTGGCACCTTAGCACATTATTTAAGGTCACTCCATTTGCTAGAGCTTGTTGTAACTTACAATTGCCAACCTGACCATCCTGCACACATTTTTAGGGTGTATTCTTAAGGGGTGAATTGGCTAATTCCTTGGAGAGTAAGCGCTAGCTCACCCTGATATATTTGGGGGTATGTTGACTTACTAATAGTGATATGGGTGAGAGTATGGAGAGATAGTTGGGTCATTGGAGAAAGAGCCTTCTTTTCCTTTGCTATTTTGAGCTTGTAATTGGTTTGCATTTATGATGAGTGATGAATCACCTAGATCGAAGGAGTGTTCCCCTATTTGGCACCTTAGCACATTATTTAAGGTCACTCCATTTGCTAGAGCTTGTTGTAACTTACAATGGCAAAGTTGACCATTTTGCACACATTTTTAGGGTGTATTCTTAAGGGATGAATTGGCTACTTCCTTGGAGAGTAAGCGCTAGCTCACCTTGATCTATTGGGGGTATGTTGACTTAATAGTGATACGGGTGAGAGTATGGAGAGATAGTTGGGTCATTTGAGAAAGAGCCTTAGTTTCCTTTGCTATTTTGAGCTTGTAATTGGTTTGCATTTGTGACGAGTGATGAATCACCTAGATAAAAGGAGTGCTCCCCTAGTTGGCATCTTAGCACATTATTTAAGCTCACTCCATTTGCTAGAGCTTGTTGTAACTTACAATGGCCAAGTTGACCATTCTGCACACATTTTTAGGGTGTATTCTTAAGGGATGAATTGGCTACTTATGGTCTCAATATCATTTATGTCTCTGTTACATTATGCATGCTATCCTTTGCCGCAGTAAGTAACCTGCAACAATCTGTTATCTCTTTGATTGTAATTTATTTGTCTTTCTACTCTGCTCTCATTCATTGCTATATTGATATTTGTATAGTAAAGAATTTACTCCTAATGGTGCAGTGAAGTTGGTTTCAAAGGATTCATCACCATATAATGTAATAGCAATGGGAACCCAAGACTGTAGCATCACTGCATGGACCACATCCAGTCCATGCCCTATTTTATTTTTGATAAGTTTTAGAGCCATTAGCTGAACATGATAATTGGTTTGATGCCCCAATCCAACTCTAAAGTTAATGCTATGAGGTTCACTATATAAAACACTTCTCCCTACTCCATAGAACTCAGGTTCATCATCAAAATATGCACATGCACCATCCTTACCCACTTCTACAACAATCTACCTAGGAAGCTTAGGTACTCGCGTCTAAGGAAAACTCTTTTAAAGAATTGAGACCACATCAAATAGAAAAAGCACATTGAATAGGAAGAATTTTCCTATCTTTAAATAAGTTGACATTCCTATCTTACTAAATACCCAGGCTAGGATCCATGGAAGTGCTTTGTAATCCTTCATTGAAGAGTTATGACACCAACCTCTTAGACCATTTTCAACTGTGCCACCAATTCAGACATTTTTCAACCTAGTCAAATGTTTAATCTCCCTCTAAACTTGCATAGTGTAGTTTTTTCCAAGGAAAAAGTTGTAATTTTATTACTGAAAACAAAATTACATGTTACATGTGTTGGTAATTGTCAATCAAGACAAGCTAGTATGCCGCGAGTAAAAATATAATACAAGGGGAGAAAATTAAGATTTTCTCCCTTTTTTCTTTTCAACCTTTCACCAAGCCCCTTGACTTGGTGTGGCAGAGATCAGGGCAAGCTAGTTATCTTCGGTGAGTGCTCCATTATCCTTATCTAAGTCCGATGTATCTGATATGTGTTGTCTTTTATTTCCCCCACTGTCCAGTGCCCCTGAATTCATTGTCGGTTGTGCCATGGTGGTGATGTCAAAAGGATCTTGCATTTCCTACTCTTATGCACCCTGAGAGTTTGCAGTCTGTTTACTCTCGTGTGGTATGGGTTCTTCCTCTTCTTTGTTTGTTTCCTGCACTGGTTCCTCTGATGGAAATTGCCATCCTTTGGCAGCTTTCCCTATCTTCTTCTTTTTTATGTTATCTCGTTTTGCTTCCAGGCATGTGTTTTGTAAGTGTTTGGTATTTCTGCATATTTTTCATTTGAATTTTGTGTTTTCATAGTCTAAATGTTGTTTCCATCTTTGTTGTTTGAGTATCAGCTGAATGCTCTCTGGTAGACCTTTGCTAAGGTCCACTTCCACACAGATTTGTGCAAAAGTGTAGAGGTGTTCCTCCAAATGCTGGGTATCTGTTTTTATATATCTCCCGAGGATGTTCCTAATGCCTCCTAGAACATTTTCATTCAAAAAATGAAGCAGGAGGTTGTATAGACGGACCCAAACCGGCATTCTAGTAACCTCCATTGTGTTTGCATCAAAATCAAGAAACCATGGTGTGATGAAGAGTCCTGTGGATCCCCAGAACCATGGTCCATCCCTTAGTACGATATCTATGGCTTTCGATGATGGGAATTTGACTATGAAGAAACCCTTAGAGCATAGATAGATTTCACAGTCCATGGTCCAGTTGGTGAAAATCCAATGAAACAATTCCATTGGTTTGGGCCAAAAGCAGTTGAATTTGCATATTATTGCTTGAGATTCAAATGTAGATCAATGCTCCTCTATCTCTGGAGTATCTATAGCCAGTTCGGGCACACATTTTTGTTGTTCCACAATGTATGGCTTGGGGGTACTCTCTGTTGGTGCAGCTGCAGCTGTTTCTTTGTTTTTCCCCTTCAGAACATTTCTGTAAGAGGGTCCTTTTGGGGTTTCTAGTTTTGAGGTGTTGGCACCCCAAGAGGGTCCTTGGGCTTTGTTCTGATCAGCTTTGCCACCCCGCAGTCACAGGTTAAGGTAGATGGTGGAACCAGGACCAATGGGGTAGACCTTGATAGCGCAAGAGTCCATTAAGGATTCCCCCCCATGAATCAATGACTGGATGAACCAGGGGTAGCTAGAGATAGAACTGATTTTTTCTTTCATATTGGATACCATGTCTATGTCTTGTATCCAAACTATAAAACTATTCCCCACTGGGGGATTTATGAAAACTTGAAAATGTGCAGATCTTACCTAATATTCGTTTCCTATGTTGGTTCTGTGAGCTTCGTTGTCCTTCATTTCTGTTATCCTGGTCGGGGTTCTGTAGTCGACGAATGTCAATTTTCCTCGAAATGGTGTGTCTATGGGTTTCCCACCACAGAGAACTAATGCTCGTGTAGTGCCAAGCGTTGAAAAAGGTCACCATACCTTGCAAAAAACCGCAGTCGCAGTTTATGTGCGAGTATTTGCAGCCAAACCACCTCAAACGGGAGTCTGTAGGCCGGAGCAGGATGAAATTGCTCCAGCCCATCGTAGATCATGGGTGTCCACCCTTTGGCAAGACTGGAGTCCGTAGAGTCTGAAAGAGGCCTCCATGCATTCAAAGGGAAACCAGTTCCAATCAAAACCCCAGTCTAGCACATGTGCGAGGCGAAAAACCCGAGCAGCAGTGGTGGTCTTCTCAGTCAGTGCCCTGCCATGGTCGTCCACCGCCTCCAAAGCCAACAGTCCAGAGCAGTAAAAAATAGGTTTTCCACCGACCATCACCATTTTTCCCGTATTAATTCTAAATATGAAGAGGGAGAAGTAGGACTTTCATAGTGTCGTTACAGTCCATGACAAGATGTTTTTTGGTTTTTTTACATACCTTGCATAAACTCCACCTATCGAGTCTTGCTCTATTCCTTGTCAAAAGATTATACCAAGTCAAGTATTTGGGATATATAAATATCCAAACTCTCCTCCACCACACATGATTCCTCTTCTCCCCATCTAAACTAATAACAATATATCTATCTTTTGGAGTATAAACCCCAGAAGGTTTCTTTGACCATATGAGATTCTCTGTCTTCTTATTCAATCTGACATGGCTAGACTTGAGTCTTGCAATAAAAACACCTTAAGAATGAGCATCGTCGCCTCTAAAATCTAATGAAAGCCACCTTTGACCTCCAAATAGAAGTAAGATTAGGAACTGCAATCTGAGAAATATTAAAGTATCTTGTCCCTCAACAAAGTAATAATATGGAGTCGTGGGTAAACGTGGGAAATTAATCCATACGGGGGAACCTTGTTTCATTAATATTGGAAGTTGGATGGTTGTTGAAGAGTTCTTTCATAATACCATGTGGTTGATACACTTGTTGTATCGCCCTTCATATTTTATCTAATAGTTAACTTATCACCTATCCCCATCTTCTAAAATTCCAATCTGCTGACCCTGAGATCAGTGCTCTTGGAGAGGGATAAAGTTAATAAAAATTTCTCATGACAAGAGGCATCAAAGGAGAAAAAGCACCATATGATAGGTTGGAAACAAATAGTTATGCCTAAATTGGAATGAGAAGCAAGGATAAGAAGACCGATAAACAAGGCTCCATGTGTTTCTCTCTGGAAAACAGATTAACCTTATCTAATAGTTATTAGCTATGTCCATCTTCTAAAAGTCCAATCTGTTGACCTCGAGATCATTTCCCTTGGAGAGGGATAAAGTTAATAAAACTTTCTCCTGACAAGAGGCATTAAAGGAGAAAAAGTGGCACCTAATAGGTTGGAAAAAAATAATTATGCCTAAATTGGAATGAGAAGTAGGGGTAAGAAGACCAGTAAAACAATATCGATGTTTAAGAGTATATTGGTGCTTTAAATCTGACAAAAATAGGTCTCTGTGTCAAAATTTTAAGGAAAAAAGATACATGGGGAATAGGGAACCTGTCTACCTTGTGGGAGTCCTGATATGATGATGTCCATAAATAATTAAGCATAAGGAATAATACGATCCAAAAACATTTAACAGATAGTTGGATTTCCCAAGATGTCCTACATGGAGAAAAGGAAGACTTTTGTGAGTATGCATGGGTTGGACATTAGCCTCTCAAAAGCATCCAATCTCTGGAAAAAATCAGAAAGGTTGTGCTCAATTTGGGGTGAACCAAAACAAAGGATTATTGGATCAGTCCCAACAAACTCTTTGGGGTCTATCACTAAAATAAAATGGAAATATCCTTTAACATTACCAACAAATGTCTCGGCTCTCAACTGATGAGGCAAAGGCAATCAAGGAGGCTCTATGATTTAGATTCACTAAATTCCAAAGCGAATAAGAAGTCGTGTGTTGAAATCCCACATCAAGAGGATCCTACTCACTTAAAGAAGGATAAGGCGTGGTTCTATTAAAAGAGCAGCACATTCTTAGATTAAAGCCTAGAAGAAAATATGGTACCCAGGAATATGGCCCAAAGTTGCAGCATTTCAGTGGATAGCAGTGAAAGGGAAAAATAATTACACATGAAAATTTGAAGAGAAGAAGTGTACAGTGCCCAACCAGGTCTAATGGATGTTAAAGGTATGAAGAAACCTATGATTACATCCTGACACAGTGTTTTTTTGCAAAAGAGGTATGGGCGTCATGGACTGAAATGTTTAGAACTGTTGCCCCTTGGAAACAATGAGTTCAGGAGCTAATTTGAAAATGACCAACCCCACAAGGAATCAGAGGTTATCAAGAAGCTATAGAAATGTATTACAGACTTCGTATTATATGAATTCAAATGTCAATTGGGTTTATTTCGAGTGGTTAGGAGGAATGATTGTTATCCTCCCCGCCCAGGTTCAATTCCCACAAGTGATATGATGAGCTCATATCAAGTGTATTTTTGCAATGGCTTCAAGCCTTCTTGTTGAATAGTCTTGAGCCTTGAAGAATATCTTACCATTTTCTACATGCTGGAGGGTGAGATGTTTTGTTACAAGGAAAAAAATTTATGGGAAGTCAAACAAAGAAATAAGTAGCCATAGCAGAGGTAGAAGCCTCCTCAGTTGAGGGGATAACCCTAATCAAATCTTAAGGATTCCAAAGGATTGAAAAATAAGACAAACTCCGAATTTCTAATTAACATATTGAACAGGACAGCCAAAGTCAATAACTGGTTCACTAATGGCAACATATGCTGGATTCTAGGGGCTTTACAATGAATAGATATTTCCTTCTAAGTTCCAAGTTCTCACACACAACGAAGTCACAGAATAAGTTGGTGGATTGGCTAGCCAACCAAGCCATTGTCAGAGAATCAAGCCTTGAGCTTATTAAGATTAAAAATGTGATTAAGGAAGTGAAGGGCCTTAAGTACCCCCTCACCTCCTTAATAATGGTATTTCTGGGAATGTGAAACAACTCCCTTACAAAGATGAGATTAATAATAAGGGAGATAAATCCACTGCAACGCATAGATTGCTCATGTAGGGAGAAGGCTGGGAGAGGTGATAGACACAAATTGGGTAGATGGAATTCATTAATGGCAAGGTAACCAAGAAAGGGATTAGAGGCATAAACCTCTGGAATACCTTCATTCAATATCAGTTTGAAGTGGTATGAAAAGCAGAGGAGTGATGGAGTCCTCACCATCATGCCATGGACATCCAATGAAGTTAGAAGGCAACCGCTGCAACTTTCCAGGATTAAAGCATTTTCATGTAGGGGATCTACAAGCATGTTTAAAAGTGGTATGCATAGTGATAATAAAACTCAGAGCTGAGTTTTGTACATTTTGAGAAACAAATGGATAAACCGAGGTAGGAAAAATAACCTTAGAAAGGAAAATAGCTTATCAGAGATGATGATTCAACTATGCTGACTTTATGGCAATATGCCATAAATATTCATTCTCCAAGCAAAAAAACTGGAGAACCGTTGAGTACAAATATATTATGAAGTGTCCTCGATTCCAGTATGGTAAGGCTAATTGAGACTTTCTCATCAAAACCATCCAGGCTTTTGGATTCAATGAGTATGGTGAATTGGACTTTTGAATGCATCTCAATTGCTTCTTGTGTACTTCTGGTTAATTAAGAACATTCCAATTTTGACAAAGTACTAAGAGGATTAAGACATGGTTACCTTTTGTCCCCACTTTCTTATCATTCTAGCAAATACTTCGAGAAAGCTTATCAAAGAAGTAAGAGAATGAAGTCTCACCTGAGCCATTTCAATATTTGATCTCTTCAGATTTTGATTCTGCCACTCAGCTACAATTTGGGGATGGGGATGCCATATTCATATTAGGAGAAGCTAAACAAATTATCAATACCATCCAGATTCAAGGATAATTTGGGCCAGTCTATAAACAAGGAAAAATCTAGTCCTGTTTTATCATTTAATGAATAGTTTGAGACTAAAAATAATAATCTTGAACGTTCTAGCATTCAAAGAAGATGTGCCCCCCTTCCTATCAATTATCACAGAAGGAAAAAATTAAAATCACCTGGCATTACATCAAGAACATCATGCATGATAGCTGCTCTAAATTTTAACATTTTAACAGTCCCAAATGTGGCCTGAGTGATAATACTCATGATATCTAGTTTTTTGGCTCAATTTATCACTCCTCATTTGGCTTCTGGAATTCTAATTTTGTCCATACCTTGCTAAGATGTTTGTCTAAGTTCATCAGATCGATCTGTTGTATTATTAAAAAAATCACTCTTCCTTGAAATCACCGCCTCCTTCCCTGTTATGTTGAATCCACAGGACTTCCCACTGCTGTTAGCATCGCCCTTCTCATCTTCATTTTCAAGGTTTCGAACCCTTGCCCTTCTCACCTTCCCTTTTTCTCTAAAACCTTGTCCATTCTGAAAGATCGATCCACACCTTCCTCAAGTTTGCAGCGGATTTCAATGTATCACTTTCTCCAATTTGCAGCGGATTCCAATGTATCACTTCCTCCTGAATGTTGCAGTGGAATCCAGTGAAATCCAAGAGCATCGAAACTCCTCTTGCAGCTGAATCTAAGGAGGAACGAACTCTCTCCCAAACGCGACAACCAAAGGAACGGGAATGTAAATTTGAATAGGCTAATCGAAAATTTCTGAAAATGTCAATTGCAGCGGAATCCAAAGTGAGAATCAAAGGAAAAAAATAGCGGGAAAGAGCGGGAAAGAAATTTTAATATGATAATACGAAAATGTCAATTGCGCCGATATTGTTGAGGTTAATTTTTCCATGTTATTAATATTATTAATATTTCGCTTATTTTTAATTTATTTTTGTTTTTAATTTTTCATGTTATTAATATTATTAATTATTTTTTGGTAAAATTTTAATTTATTTTTATAATTTTTATTTTTATTTTTAATTTTAATTTTGATTTTATTTTATTTTTATGTTTATTTTGATTTTATTTTATAATTTTTTATTAAATTTTAATTTATTTCTTTATTTAAAATTTAAATATATATATATATATTTATTTAAAGAGGCAGGGTATATGTAATGATTTTGAAAATCTAAATTTATTTTTGTAATTTTAATTTTTAATTTATTTTTATTTTTATTTTTATTTGATTTTGTAATTTTTGATTAAATTAAATTTTTTTTTTTATTTTAAATGTTTTTTTTTTAATGTTTTTCTTTAAAAGAGGGAGGGTATATCTAATGATTTTGAAAATCCAAATCTACATATTGATTATTAAAGAAAAAAGAGTAGGTTTTTGGAAAACTCACATTTTGATGATTAAGTATAAAGGTAGTGAGAAAGTAAATTTTAATATGTTAATTTTAGTTTGGTGAAAATGTCAATTGACGTGGTAGGTTATGTAACTATTATTGAGGTTAATTTTTTTATTTGAGTATGTTGTTAAATTTTGATCAAAAAGATGTAGGCTATATCTAATGATTTAGAAAAGTCATAGAGTGATCATTTTGGCATGAGGGCATCAATAAAAATTATTGAATAACTCCTTAATATAAACAAGTATATATGCTCATATAAAGAGGGAAAGGGGACATCAGGTTTACACATAAGGGTAATATCTACTAATCTTTAAGGAGGTGGAAAATATTTCAAATCTATTAATAATGTTATCAATAAACTCAAGCAATTGTAGGTAGACCATTATTTTCGGGGAACTTCACTTAGAGCTCATTAACACATTATTAGAAGCTAGCCATAGTTTAGTTTAAATTTGTCACTCACATTAGTCATTCTTAATTGTATTACTTATTAGCTAGTCGTATATTTTAGCCCAAGACTAAATTAATCATTTAAATTAGTCATTTTTAGTTGGGTCACTTAATTGCTCATTTTTTGTAGCATTTCACTTGGAAATTTTGAGGTGACTAACTTTTTTAGTCACTAATTTCTCATTTTCTACTAGTTATACATATCAAGTCGAGAACTAAAGATGTCTCGGAATCAATTAAAAATGACTAGCATAAATCTAGAGTGACACAATTAAAAATGACTAGCATAAATTACTAATTCATATACTTGTTGCACTAGTTAGTTGGTCATATTTTTTTTCTTTCACTATAGTGTTTGTTTTCGTTAATCTTTTTTTATTTTGTCACTAATTATCTAGTCATATATTTTAGTCGTGGACTAAATTAGTCATTTAATTTAGTCGCGTTTAGTTTAGTCACGTATTATCTAGTCGTATATTTTATTTCTAGACTAAATTAGTCATTTTTAGTTCGGTCACTTAAAATTTCTCAAATTTAGTAGTAATTCACTTGAAATAATTGCGATGACTAACTTTTTTAGTCACCTAGTCATTAATTTCATCATTTTTTACTAGTGTTAAGTCATAGTTTTATCCCATTGTGTACGTTGAGGACAAGTGGATCGAGTGGCATTACTTCAGGAAAAATACAATCCAAAGCGTGCAGGAGTACACCAAAAAATTCAGAAAGATGGCTATAATGTTGGGTATCTCTTCAAGGAACCTGGAGGTACCCCTCAAGTATTTGCGAGGTCTGAAACTCCATCTGCATGAGCAAGTGATTTTATTCAATCCCAAATTGGTGTACGAGGCTTGTGAACAAGCATAATACCTGTAGAACATAGGCTTCAAAAGAACACAACCAAGTGGATCAAAAAAGAAGGAGAAACAAGACACTTATAAGGAGGGGAAGAACAAGAAAAAATGGGGAAAAGATAAGAAGATGATAGCCACAACACACCAGTGAAAAGATCCTATCAAGCAATGCAACATTGATGGGCATATAGATGATAAGTGACGAAAGTTGCATCGAGAGCTGAAGAAAGATAACAAGAAGAAGAATCTCATGGTCACTGATTCAAGAAACCAAGTGGAAATCATATGTGGATGAAAAGACATATTTTTATGTTAGTATAGAAGGAGGTGAATCTTAGTAGCATTTAGTAACAGGAAGAGAAAGAAATGACCAAAATACAGGTCAAGAAAGACAAATATTAACACTCTGTTGGACTGAAGATCACAGGAAAAATATCATTGCATCATATTTGATGAATAATTTATTACTCAAAGTTCATTATTATCCAAATCCATATCCATTGGGATGGGTAAATAAGGATGCAGAGTTGAAGGTAACAAAACAGTGTAGAATTAGATTTGCTATCAGTGTTGAATTTATTGATGAAGTAGATCTAGATGTGGTTCCCCTTTATGTATGTGGACTTGTATTTGGGAGTCCATACATGTATATGCAAGATTCAATATTCATGAGGGGATCTAATCAATACCAGGTCATCAAGGGTGGAAAATCATTCATCATCAACACACACAAAGGAAAGTCAAAAATTTCACTGGTAAGTGTCAATTAAGCTAAGAAATTGATCAGTTCTAGCAACATGTTTTATTTTTTTAACGATAAAGTCACTCTGAAGAGGATTTAGTAAGAGGAAAGGCATCCATAGAGGGGTGTACTAAGAAACAAAAAAATAATTGGAGTTGTTACATGCATACAGGGATGTGTTCCGAGAGCCTAAAGGGTTACTACTTAAGAGAGAAGTGGAGTAGGAGATACAACTATTTATAGGATTCCTATATCCAAATATTAAGCTATACAATAATTTTGTTATAAAAGAAAGTGAGGTGAAGAAACAATTGCAACAACTGCTATAATAGAGTCTCTTTTGACCAAGTACATCACCATGTGGGCGAACCATCATCATTGTGCTAAAGTAGGATGGGACTTGGCATATGTGTATAGATTACATGGCATTGAATAAAATCACACTCAAGGGTGGATACCAGCTTCCAAGGATAAATGATATTCTAGATCTGTTGCAGAAAGAAAAGTACTTCACCAAGTTGGAATTTAAGTTTGCATATCACCACATTTGAGTCAAAGAAGAAGATACGTGGAAGACCGCTGTCAAAACCAGGAAAGGTTTGCATGAGTGGTTAGTTATGCCATTTGGCCTATGTAATGCACCAACTACATTTAGGAGGTTAATGAATGATGTATTGCTCCCTTTTATTGATTCATTTGTTATTTTCTATTTGGATGATATATTGACATATAGTGCTACCAAGAAGGAGCATATTTCATGTTTTACATAGGTGTTGGGAACATTGAAGAAGGACCGACTTCTAGAAAATCTCAAGAAGTGCCAGTTTGCGCAGGAGTCTTTAGTGTATCTAGGGTATCGGAATGGTGGTGGAGATATGAAGATAGATCCTTCAAATATGGAGGAAATCATGAATTGGTTGATGCCTACTAATTCTTTTGAGGTCAAGAGTTTCATTGGGGCGAAATTGTACTTGAGGAAATTCATAGCCTTATTTTTAGCAATAAAAGCACCAATCCATGCAATAACAACAAGTGGAAAGAGTTTCCACTAGGGAAAAGGTCAATAAAGGGCATTCAAGTTGTTAAAGAAGAAGACTAGTCAAACACCATTTCTAGCATTACCAAACTTAGAGTGACCTTTCGAAGTGGAGACATATGTGAGTGGTTATGCTATGGGAGTTGTCTTGATGCAAGGAGGAAGGCTTATATGCTACTATTTTGAATCATTTCATGGGGAATTTCTCAACTACCCTACCTATGATTAGGATCTCTATGCCATTGTGCAAGTTGTGAAGAAGTAGAAGTACTATCTGATGGGAAAGCATAGAGTAATCCACACATATCACTAGTCATGATAGTACTTGCATGCACAAAGTAAGCTACAGTAGACCATGCATTACAAGTGGATGGGGTTTTACAATAGTTTCATTTGGTGATAAAACATACGAATGGAAGTAAAAACAAGTTGGATGACATGATTTGAAGGCCACCCACATTGAATATTACAACTTTGTGGAATCTTATGCACATGGAGCCATTCACCCATGATGCATACAAAGAGGCATATTCATAGGATGAGGACTTCAAGGATTTGTATCAATTGTTGTAGATTCATAGTCATGTGAATGATATAAATATCACCATTGACTACCATTTCCAGGATGGGTTACTCTATAGGCTGGGTAAGCTATCTGGTCCTAAAGGTGAGCAATTGCGGCTTATTAGAGAGGCTCACACCTCCAAGGTTTCAAGGAAATTTGGTGTAGGGAAGACCATGTCTAACTTGCAGAGGTATGTGTATTGGCCCAAGAAACATGAGAGAGTAGCTAGGTTCATAAGGGTCTACATGACTTATTGTACCAACAAGCCTAGCAACAGGAAACAAGGTATATATCATCCCTTAGTTGTACCTACTCATCCTTGGGAAATCATTTCCATGGACTTTGTGGGAGGTTTAACCAACAACCAGGAAGGGACATGACTACTTGTTCATGGTAGTTGACAAGTTCAACAAGATATGTGTTTTGATGCCCTCTAAAAAGACCATCAATAGACAAGAAACAATAAAATTGTTCTTTGGACAGGTCTGGGTGCATTTTGGGATATCAAGGAGCATCATTTCAGACAGGGATATAACATTTCTTAGTGCATTCTAGACTACATTGCGGGAGAATATGGATACAAAGTTGAATATATCTACAAAATTCCATCCACGGATAGATTGGTGGACACAAGTAGTAAATAGGAATTTGGTGCAGCTTTTGACGGGATACAACAAGAAGCATCCAAAGACATGGGAAGAAAATATGGTATATATAAAACATTATTATAACAAATTATTCCACACTTCTACACGAAATTACCCATTTGAGACCTTTTTTGGACATTTCCCATCTTCACCTTTGGATATTTCATATGGGAAGCAAGGAGGAGTGAGGAAAGATCTTACAAAAGATGCTTTAAGGGTTGAAAATTTTATAGAGAATATTAGGGAGATCCATTTACAGGTTCAAGAAATACTCCAAAAGTTGCAAGATAAGAATAAGGCCATGCATGATCAACACAGAATAGATAATTCATTCAAGGTTGGAGACAAAGTATGGTTACAATTGAACAAGGAGAGGCTGGAGGGGCATAGTAAGAAAATCAAGGCTCTAAGGTATGGTCCCTTTGAGATATTGGAAAAGGTGGGTGATAATGCCTATTGTCTCAGTTTACCACCATATATGCGCACTTAGTTATTAATGTAAAGAATTTAAACCTCTATGAGCCTTCCTTGGTAGATCAGGAAGAGGAACATGTCCTACCTTCTGTGGAGTATTTGACACCAGAGGCTCAGGGAGAGTTAATAGAAGATACAATTTTGCAAAAGAGGTCAAAAAATAAAAGACATGGGAGACATGACCTTTGGAAGATTGGATTGATGGGACAACTTCCAGGAAAAGCTAAATGGTGCAATATAAAGAAGGTGGATGAAAATTTCCTCACCTCATTTAGTAAACTATTTTGGGGACCAAAATCCTCCCAAAATGGGGAGGTGTGATCTGGAATGGATCAGCATATTATTTTTCATCCATATCAATGCATTTGGAGTGGAAAAAGTTGAAGAATCAACTCATGGGGTCGTTTTTACTGGTGGGATTGAGTTTGGAAAAACTGGGTCTGAAACCTTTCGGGAGTGTTTTGAGGCATGAAATGACGTTTTTTTTGGGTTAGAAGTTTTCCACTTAAGGATCACACCTTTCCCTCCTATTCTACACACAAATATATTTCCAACAACACAAGAAGCGTGTTAATCAGAGTCTGCATGAAAAAGTTATGCCACTCAAAATTTGACCTTCATATTTTCACACCTACAGTTCAAGAGGATGCAACAAAATCCCCCATTATTTATGGAAAAGGGGCTAGCCACATGTTTTTTATGTAAAAGAATATATAATATTTTATTTTGTAACTCTAATTAAGAGTTGATGTAGTGAAAATTAACCACTAGTAGGTTATCAGGTTGTGTTATAACCGGGCCACTAGGAGGAAGAAGCATTCCATTCTTTCAAAATAATTTTGCTCCATAACTAAGAAAATATAGCTAGGAGAGATTGAAGGTAGAACACAGAGAGAGGATATGTGCACTATAGTAGGCCATGGGCCATCAACATTACTTCTTTGTACCTGCAGCCATATTTACAAAAAGAGAAAGAGAGAAAAGCAACCTCACCTACCATTTGGGATTTCTCCCGAAACGGTTTCCAATAGAGCATATATGTGTCGTATGTGTGTGTCAGATTAAATTTTTGTTCTCTAATGTTCTGCATAGTTTATATTCACATTCGTGCACTAATTACAGTGAAATCTATAGTTCTCAAAGTTTAATAAAACTGTAATAGTGTAGAATCTCATATTTTTAATATAATATTATCAGATCTATTGTGATGAACTGTCGAGTGGAATATCCACAACAGTTTACAGACCACTAGTTTTCATAAATATATAATATATGAAAAAACCTTGTTGAAACTCCAACCAACGTAGAAAAACATAGTTAGTTTTACTAAGAAATTAATATCCATATTCAAAATGTGAACTCATTGAAACGTGTCAAAAGGCCTCCTGCCAAAATATGTCATTAAAGCTTTCTCTTTCAAATAGAAACTCTACCATACAATTGCAAATTTGTTTTGCTCAATGAGTATTGAGCAACAAAATGGATCACAAATAATATATATCGTGAATTATAGTCTTAATTTAACGAAGTTGATTAAAATTACACCATGGCATTTGATGTGTCCATTATTGTCGAGGATGGAGGGATCTAAAACCTTTCCACCCTCTAGGAAACTGGATTCCATTCAAACCTACACCATGTTTCCTTGTAGTTCTACTTACAAGTGGAAACAAGCAGTTGCATCATGAATCTGACCCATCATTATAAAATGTCACTTTGACCTAAAACTGGGACTATTGACGCATAAAATTAAAAGTTGGCTTTTGGATTGTAGGTGGCGGGTAGTAGAAATCACTCAACACAAAATATCAAAGGAACTTGTCTTTTGGCCACTCAGAGTACTAGCAAGAATAAAAATTCACTCTTACTCTAGACCAACTTAGGACAAAGTTATCTATATATGAAAAAATCAAACTCCACAAAGTCTCTCAAACAAAGGCTATTGGTATGGAAAATTGACAGTCACCACATAAATCAACAATTCACATTCCCTATTTCTAAGTCCATTTTGTATGTAATATTTTTTAGCGTTTCATCATGGAAAAATAAAAATGGGTTGCACACATAATGATTGTAAAGCACATTCACATGAAAACATTTCAAAGATTCTTGTTGTAGCAATGTTATGATAGGTAAGTTGTTTTAAAAACGTAAGATGAGACTAATTGAGGTTGGAATCAGCAGGAAAGGTGTTGTTGTGGATGTAGTTGAACGATAATCGACATGTAACCAGTTATTTGTAAATTTAAATGTAACGAGTTAATGGAAAAAGTGTAATTGTCATGATAATAACATATGGGTGATGCTTTTGCACCCGAAAACACTCAGATATGTATTAAATTTTATAAATTTGTTTAATTAAGTTACAATATCAAAGCACGATCCTCATGAAAACTAGAAAGGTTGAAAGGTCATAGAATTTCATGTGTAACATGGGACAGATGTTACGAACCCTGAAATAGGGCTTACAAATTTCTTAGCCAATGAAATTATAACAAGTTATTTTTTAAATTAAAATAGAATATACTTTTATTATTTATAATGTTAAACATTAGAACTTGTACTAGTCAATGCTAAACTAATAGTGATCAAGAGACAAATCGATTGCTAGAGTCCTACCTAGGTAGGAACTAATAAATAGTTGTGCAATAAAAACATTACTTTTACATTTTATAATGTTTAGTGTATCATTATATTCTATAAAAGCGTGGTATAAATATAGGTCATAAGAATTGGTTAGAGTGTAAGTTTTAAAATTTGTAGTATATCACATAAATAGTATTAGATTAATACATTTAATTTCATTATAAAGTGATTGTGTTGAGAGGTGTTCTACAACCCAATATGAAAGAAATGGTTTAGTGCCCATAAAGAAGTGTAACATTTAAATACCAGTGAAATATAGGGACGAAAGAGGAGATGTTGTAGTATTTGTAAATGAATGTGAGCATTTAAATGTCGGTTCAATATGGGAAGAATATTGTAATATCTGTAAATTGAAGCAATGTTACATAAAATAATAATAATATTAGAACATGGAAAGAGGGTCTTGGATAGATGGTGATCAGGTACTCTGTTAAGACACTCCTTGATGTGAAGTCATTGGTTCAATTCCCCTCCCTGATCGAGGCAATATATTGGACATGATGAAGATGTAGTCTTGCCAAGCTTATAAAATAATAATAATAATAATAATAGAACATAATATCTACTCAATTAAAAAAATTAAAATAATAATAAATATATTTAATTGAATTTTCTATTTTGTAAATATGTTTATATTAATCTAATTACAAATAATTTTTTCAATGGAAGAATCATAATATGCATATTACATTCAAATAAATTTAAATAATAATGTTTCGTATTTATGACCATGATATTTCAAACAAACACACAAATTCACTATATATGAAGATCCATTTCAACATATAACTTAAATAAAAATTTGTATCTGTAATCAGAACTTCATATTTAAATTTAATTAACAAGCATATAAAAATTAACTAATTATAATAACTTTTGTAAATTATATATAGAAACCAACGTAGATCCATCTTCATTCCATATCTAACACTCTCTATTGATGTGAAAACCTCTTTTATAGTGAAAATATATGTGTTCCCTCTTACCACTTGGTATATCTAGAGTTAAGATTGATCTAGGTTAGTTTAACATATTAGAGAAGAATGCCATTGGGAAAAACCATGTGTTGGAGAATCTTGTGTTTTGTATTTTAATTTATTTTATTTTTTAAAATTCCTTTTTAAGTTTATTTTATTTTGATTAAGTCAAAATTTTAAACATTACAACATATCTACCATATTTCCTTGGTGAGCACCTCTCAATGCAAAAAATAATATTATTGAAAACCAACATAGATCCATATTAACTCGGGATCTACCAAGTGCTTATAGTAATAACAGATTTTAAGGTGCAAGACATTCTAAGTTTTTTACTAAAAAAGAGACTTGCATTGAGAGATTTGATTCCTCATAGAATATTCATTTACATGTGAAAAAAATGGTGGTGCAATATGTTACAAAAACTCTACGCTCCCCTGAAATGCAAAGTCATGCTTTGGCTAGCCTTATATAATGAAATCCTAACTTTGGCTAAAGGAATAAAGAGGGGTTGAGTATGTAGAAATTTGAATAACTGATATGTTATCCACCGAGATTCTCCTGATCACACACTATTTTATCTTTATGCACAATACAAAATCTCTTCTACCATTGATCATTATATGCGGAAATAAAATCAATTGCATGCGCACATTAAAACCATAAACATTCACACATATGAACACAGTATTTCAAGGGAAAGCTTAAAGCTGGAAACCCCCAACTATCTGTATAATATATGTCATAGAGATCATGTAACAATCATTGTACAAAGCTCCTCACAAGCTCTCAGCACAACCTCCAATTGCTACACACTAATCAAGCTAGATCTAGCAAAACACATGCTCCAATCTCCGCCACCTGATAGCCAGCCTCTATTGCATAAAAAATGTTGTAGGATGGCTCATTAAATAACTTGAACCACCTGGCTTGTACTGCGCAATCCTCATGGGCTCCTCCAATCACTGGTTGTTGCAAATATGCAACAGTATAGTCACAACTGATAGTTAACCTGCTCTCTCACCTATCTCTGCACTGCTCTCCACTAAAACTGTCCATGCACTGAAGTTAACTGATGTATTCTTTAGTTGATTAATGAGTTTATAATTGGTGAATTAATTAATAATTAATTCACACCACTCTTCACTAGTGTATTAATCAGTTAGACTAAATACAACTAGTTCAATTATGTTTAGATTAGTTAAACTGAACACAACTCCATTAACTCCTCAATCAACTCCACCAAACTCTTTCACATGAGTTCTAACTGAAGTATCCATGCAATAGCTCCACATAATCCTCAGGAATAGTGTAATTCCTTCTGTCAGCTCCTATGCCACATCTGTGCACTTAACTGAAGTGCTCCAAGAGAATAAGATAATGTTTATAGTCCAAATATTATTAAGAGCTAGTAATATTTGACATATCTATTTTTAGACTGGCAATCTAAAAATATATTCCGCCCTGTATGTCTAAAAATAGAAGTCCATCTATTTTTCCAACTTGACCAACCCTCCACAAATAGCATCCTGCAACTTATAGAACATGATCCATATGTCTAAAAATAGACTTTGCGCCAAAAATAGCCTATGGGCCCACTTAGTGAAGGTGACTTCTTTCCACTAAGCTCATCATCTTGTTGCAATCTCAACAGAGTAGGCACAAGAGATTCCCATTTTTTGAGAGAACTATCTCACAATTTTTTGTTGTGTGTGCTTATACAGTGTAGTTGTATAACAATGTATTTGAATAATTTGGCACAAATCTCACATGGGTCTGCTTTGATATGATGGAATGTTTAAAATATCGGAAAGGAGATCACATGATAATTTCTTTTGAATATTTCCCCCATGTTGATTAATAGCATACGGTGGGAAAGGAATATGAGTACTTTTATTTTTCAAAATTTTTTAATAGAAATTATTACGAGTATAATGGACATTTTTGAGGATTTTCCACGGTGCACCATAGATTCATATGCCCAGATACAAAGCAAGAGTGGTTTTTTTTGTACCTAATTTTTTGCAGGTGAAATATGCCCTTTGGTGGGGTTATAACAACAAGGAAAAATCTATATAAATTTTGGCTTTGTTATCTATTAGTTTTATGAAACACATAAAGACGTTATAGGTAATCAGAGACTCTAAGATGATAATAAATTGGGAAAGGAATAACATGGTTCTAGAAAATGTTTTCCTCTAGTAGTTATTTCAAGAAATTCATGAAATTTTGCATCCCTTCAAATATACCTTATTCACTCATGCTTAGAGAGTTAAATACTAAAGTGGACACTCCTTCAAAAGGGGTTTTACAGATTCCAACTAGTCACAAAATTTCTTGAATGCGAAGGGATTGACATAATGTACTTCAATTTCTAATATATGATTAATGTAGTTGTTCTATAGTCCTATCTACTACGTATTTTTTCAATCCTTATCAAAGGGAAGTGAAGAATTAAGAAAGTATATAAAAAGAATGAAATTTTCTATTCGTATGTAAAATGGGATGCACTCCAATTTCACTCCAAAGATATAAGATTGAGTACATCACAAAGGGTTACTCATTATATGTTGATGGATTATGGTAGATTCAATATAATTTTTCCTTAACAAAGCACCCAATTGTCGTCTATCTGAGACCAAAGAAAAATAAGAGTAAACATATTAAAACATCATATTTTTTCATTGAGAAAATTAAATGTCAAATTTAAATATAACTATATTGTAATTTGAATTTTGTATTAAGAAATAATTTTCATTTAAAATTGATAAAATATTGTCCATGTGAAATTGGATAGATGGTGATCGAGTGCTCTTTTAAGGAACTCCTTAATGTAAAGTCACTAGTTCAAATTTCCCTCCCTAATGTCGGTGATATATTGGACATGTTGAAGATGTAGTCCTCGCAAGCTTACAAAAAAAATAAAATTGATAAGATATCGATTTATAAAAATTTAAATTAAGAAGAGTAAATATCTCATAATGCATGCTTTTTTGATCCATGATTTATAAAAATAATTTCTAGAGAAATCACATATCAAATTTTAAGTACATTTCGACATAAAATTTTATCTATGGAACTTGACCTAGCAGAGCTCTGCACGAAGCCGACTGCCATGACCTAGGGTTTGGAGGTTTTCGCGCAGACTGCCCCAGGCAGACCTTCCCCCAAGACCGTTAGGTCGCAATCACTCTCCTGGTTAGAATTGAGGCTCACCAATGACTAAAACAAATGGGGGGGCCATTGTGCCCCCCATAACAGGCCAGCCTCCCACAGGGGTGTCGGCAGGGGCTGATACCGACCATCACAAAAACCCTGGCCCGTCTCATGACATCTCAGGGTTGACTCCCATAACATAGTAGACAAACACATCAGCAGCAGAAGAAGCAAACATCAAGTGAGAAAAACACATTCCTAAGAACTCCAAATGAACAATGATTGAGCTCCCAGCGCATCGCATCAATGGAAGAATCAATTTCATGAAGGATCATGCATTGATAGGCAAGTTCATGGGTTTCTGTTCCACTAAAAAATCCCTTCGAGGATGGATATCTTACAAATGGAAACCCAAGGGCCACATTGAACTTCAGATGTGTGCTAAGGGCTTCTTCAAGACAAAAATCAAATCATGGATGGAGGACCCTATTTCTTCAACTCCACCAGTTTATACCTCTGACACTGGACGAAGAGGTTCAACCTCGATAAATAATATCTTGCTCCAATATGGATTCAGATCTACTCCCTCCCCAAGGACTACTAGGATGAACTGACACTCAGAGATATATGCAATGCCCTAGGGGAATTCATCAATATTGCAGAGGAGACAAAGATCAATCGCTATGTAGCATATGCCAGAATCTATGTCTACATGAACATAGCAGAGTCACTACCAGGAGAGGTAAGTCTGTTGCACAACAAATTTGAATGGATAGAAACTGTAGATTATTATCATATTCCCTTCAGATGCAGGAGGTGTCGCCAACATGGGCATCTCTTCAGAGACTGCCCTCTAAACAAAAAATAGGCGGCTGAAAATGAATCAAATGATCAAGCATCAGAAGGATTCATGAAGGTAGCAAGCAAGAAAAGGCATAACAAGAAAACCAATTCCCACCAGAATAAAAAAGGACCCACGACTATTGATAGCTTTTCCACCTTAACTTAGTTGCATGAGAACGATAACAAACAAGAAAATTAAGTAGGGTGTACCTCGAAGGAGCAGCCCCAGTCCTCCAAGGCACAATGGTACAAGGTCTCACCAAATACCTTTTTGAAACCTCAAACCCCTAGCTTCGCGGGGTAAAACCCTGCGGTGAAGGGAAAAGAACAGGTGATGGAGACAATCCCAAAAGCAATGGAGGAAGAGCCAGAGAGAATTGACCTTGAGGCCCTAGATCTCATAGGGTTAGAGGATGCTTGCAATAAGAATGACTTTCAATTAATATCTGAGCAACATATCCAAAAGATGGAAGAAATCCTTACTTGAGCTCAGCAGCTTCCCTCTCTAGGAATTCAAGGGGGTACGCTCATAAACACCAAATACTTCATGAAAGAGTCCCAAAAAAGAGGTCAGAAAAATACGCTGCAATGAACAGTAGAACTTTTCAAAGAGATGGTGGACTCTGGGAGATTCCCCAAGCTAACAAGATTTTATGCCTACACCACCAACCCCCACCCCCCCATTGAAAATCATCTCATGGAATATTAGAGGGCTCAATAGCCCCACCAAGAATAGAAAAATAAAGAAGAGAATTACTGAGGAACACCCTATAATATTCTACATGCAAGAAACCAAATGTTCTAGCTCCACTCTAGAAACAATCTTCAAAAATATATGGAAAGGTTGCAATACAATAGCGGTAGATGCCAATGGAGTGTCTGGAGGACTGGAAATCACATGGAACCCCCAAGTCCTCTCCCTAGAGAAATATCATGCCAATAGGCATTTCATACAGGCCCACTTTCACCTGATTGGCACAAACGCCATGGACTGCTAGGAACATTCTACTTTCCTCAGAATATCCATCAGAAAATGGAGCTCCTGGACAACTTAGTTGAAATCAATAAACAAATATCTCTTACACTTTGGTTCTTGGGAGGATATTTCAATATGATAACAAATATACAGGAAAATAAGGGAGGAAGAATGCATCTTGACCTAGACAATAATGGATTCAAGAAATTCATCCGAAAAAACCACCTCATTGATCTTCAAACCTCCAACGAAGTCTTTACCTGGAATATCAGAAAAGGAGGTACCCACCAAATAGCTTCCAGATTGGGCAAGTTCCTCATCACAGAAGATTTCATCCATCTGGGGGGTGATCTAGTAGCGAGCATCATCCCTGCGGCAAGCTCTGATCACTAGCCAATACAACTTCAATGGTTAAGACCAGGTAAGCAAGCTCCCAAACCATTCTTCTTTGAACATTGTTGGCTCTGACACCCAGGGTTCAAGGAAATGGTCTCTGGTTGGTGGTCCTCCCTATCACCTTTGCAAGGTACTAAAATGATCCAGTTCCAAACAAATCTGAAAAATGCTCAAAGGAAAACTGAAGGTTTGGAATAAATCCACCTTTGGAAACATCTTCGAATATCAAAGAGAGTTGGAGGAAAAAATGAAGAAGCTTCAAAAAACTATCATCAAGGAAGGATGATTAGCTGAGTCAGAAAACCAAGAGAAGATATTATCAACTTAGATGGAAGAAATAAGGAGCCAGGAAGAGATCGTCTGGATACAAAAATCAAGGATTTTTTGGCTCAGAGAGGGAGAACAAAACCCAAAATTGTTTTACCACTCCACTATTCAGCATAGGATGCATAACAGAATCGCTGCCCTCAAAAACCAAAATGGAGAGCACCTTGAAAAGCAAGAGGATATCATGGAGGAGCTACGCAACCACTTCAGGAACATCCTTCAAGAACCTAATCATTAGAGGCATGAGCCTATCGGAAAAATCACTTAGCACAATCATAAGATGATTACATAAGAACACAACAAGATGTTGCTCAAAGCTACCACTTTTGTTGAGGTGGAAAACACATTCTTCCAGCTGAAAGCCGAGAAATCTGATGCAGGGGAATTAGACACTAGCCAACAATGTAGGAGATTTTGTCCACACGTTGTGGATAGGAGGGTTCGAAAACATTTGAATTGTAACAACTAGGTGTCAATACCTCAGCTGACTGTTTCATTTAGATCAGTTAGGATTTGTAGAAGTCGAATAGTTAGGATCAGTCTATCTGTCGTGTTTCAGTTATTTGAGTAATTGTAATTAGGAACTTGATTTACCAATAATGGTCCTCATAGAGGAACTGAAAATACATATGTTGATGTATAAATGTAATCCCTCAGATGTATTGAAAAAGTGTGGAGAAGGAGAAGGAAAAGGAGAGTGTTTTTTGCAATAAAATCCGGATGTTGAGCAATTGTTTCTATTGAATAGAATTCAGTGCTCATGGATTCTCAATTTAAGTTGAATTGACATTGTGTGCAAATTTTTTTGAATATGTTCCCTATGTAATCTCTGTATTTCTCTGTCTTTGGTTTCCAGTGAATGGTTTGGGTAAACTTTGTGAACTAATTCCCATACATAAACGGGGTTCCGTGTAGAAAATCCATCGTCTTTGAACTCTTATTAAGGATAATAGAAATCCCGTTTAAATAAGTGATAAATTTGATTTACGGTCAACTGGAATCCTGACTCAAGGCCAGACTTGAGTTAGTGAATACGGGGACAGCGTAACCAGACTTGAAACGTGGTCAAACCATTTTCCAAAAAACCGTGAGTGGATTTGCTGAGCCGGATTGCCCATATCGCACCGCTTTTGTGGAGCAAGCGATTTTCTCCATTCGCAAGCGATTCCATAGAGTGATCGACACGTGGCGTCGGTGAAGTTCCAAAACTTCCTGTCAATGTGCACCATCGCACGTTAATGTTCGACCAAGGAGGCCGAGCGATATGCGTATATGCCGTCGATCTGGAGACTTGCTATCTAACGGTGATCGCACGCTGGACTTGCCCGAAGTTTAATAAGAGGTAAAACGTATGTATTTCATTGAACGCCGCGATATATATATATATATATATATATATATATATATATATATATATATATATATATATATATATATATAGATATATATATATATATATATATATATATATATATATATATATAGATAGATAGATATAGATATATGGGCCCGGAATATATTAAAGTTATTTATTTAAAGAGCATCGGATATTAATACAAAGTTCTGAAGGGTTAAATATTTGTTATAAGGTTCGGAGATAAATATATAAGACGGGAGATATAATTTGACATTATAAAGTTGTGGTTATATTTATTTGTCAATTTCTTTGAAATTGATAAATAAATTAAAAAGAAAGAAGACCACATGGAGGCAAATAAAGCAGAGAGGGAATATTGACCGAGCCATGGCTACAGTGATACCATCTCTCCTTAGGGGTCCGAAATTTAATTTTGTTGTGTCATTTGTGGTATCAGAGCTATTGTTTTTGAGTTGTTTTTGTAGAGAGCTGACATGGGAATACGAATTGGTAGAGGTGCTGGCAGAAGGAGACCTGTTGCCAACGCAGATGTGTTGGAGATTTTGCAGAGGTTCGAAGCCAGAGTGGATGTCGTGGAGCGAAGACAGACTAGAGATCATGAAGACATCAGTGAACCTGAAACAGAGGAAGTGGAAGAAAATGTTGAGATTCCTCCTGACATGAGGCTCCTTAGAACTATTCTGGGGTCTGCAGTTAAGCCCAGAATTGAAGTGTCGAGTTATGCAGGGGGACTGAATCCAGAGGAACTAGTGGACTGGATAAATGAAATGAATAAGTGCTTCGATTATGAAGAAAAAAGTGAAGATAAAAAGGTCAAGTTTGCAGTAACAAAGCTGAAAGGACATGCTGCACTTTGGTGGGATGGAGTGCAGGCAGAAAGGAGGAGAGTTTGCAAGGAACCTATCAAGAGCTGGACCAGAATGATGGCTAAATTAAAAGGTAAATTCTTGCCTAGTGATTATCAGCTGACATTGTATAAGCAAATGCAGAACCTAAGACAGAGGTTGCTGACAGTGAAAGAATACACAGAGGAATTCTACAGAGTAAGCATAAGGGCTAGGCAATTCCAAGACACACCAGAGAAGACTGCCAGATATGTAAATGGTCTCAAGCTGGAGATCCAAGATGAGATTGGTCTTCTGTCTCCTAAGACAATGGAAGAGGCCTACCAGATGGTCTTGAAAGCAGAGGAGAAACTCCTGAGGAAACAGTCTGCCAAGAAGAGAGGTACTTTCCGGGGAAAGGGAAGTTAGGGTGGTAGAGGAAAGCCTACTACACCCAGGGATGGAGCTAACAGTAGCTCACCTCAGAATGCATCTATAGAGGATGATGCAAGGGTAAAAAGGGGTTCTTATAGAGGAAAAGGAAGAGGAGGCAGAGACAAAGGCAGAGGTAGAGAGTTGAGGTGTTATACATGTCAGCAAGTGGGACATAAGCACTATGAGTGTCCAGAGAATGTGGGTGTTGGTCCAAGAAATGTTGTTGTTTCCCAGGCTGGAGAAGAGGCAGAAATTGAAGAAGAAATCCTTCCAGAGAGGGGAGAGTCCTTGGTGGTTAGTAAGGTCTTGTTAAAGCAAGCTAAAGAGGTCATTGAGCCTGCACAAAGGAAGAATTTGTTTAGGAGCACATGTAAAGTCCAAGGGAAATGCTGCCAGCTAGTCATTGATAGTGCCAGCACAAACAATCTGGTTTCCACTGAGGTAATAGAAAATTTAAAGTTGAAGACAAGGGAGCATCCAACTCCCTACAGGGTGTCCTGGCTGCAAAAAGGGCACCAGCTGGTTGTAAAAGAATAGTGTGAGATAGAGCTGCAAATGGGCAAATACAAAGATAAGGTCCTGTGTGATGTAATTCCCATGGATGTGTGTCATATACTACTAGGTAGACCTTGGCAGTTTGACAGAGCAGCAGTGCATGATGGCAAGAAGAACACTTACAAGTTTTTCAAGGATGGGGTACATCATACATTGATACCCATGGAAGAAGGAGAGCCATCCAGCAGAGTGATTGATCCAAAGACCTTATTGCTGAGCGAGAAGGAATATCTGCAGCATATAGAAGAAGAAGAGGTAAGCTTTGCTGTATTTTGCAAACCTAAGGTAGTTATTAATTCTACAAATATTTCTGATTTGCCAGTAGAAATCCAAGAGATGTTAGATGATTATTGTGAAATTATTGTGGATGATTTACCTGGTGAGTTGCCACCTATGAGAAATATCAGCCACCAGATAGATTTTATCCCTGGTTCAAATATGCTAAATAAGGCAGCCTACAGAATGACTCCCAAAGAAAATGAGGAAATCAGGAGACAAGTACAGGAATTGGTGGACAAGGGGTTGATCAGAGAAAGTTTGAGTCCATGTGCAGTACTGACAGTATTGAGCCCAAAGAAAGATGGAGGTTGGAGGATGTGTATTGATTCCAGAGCAATCAATAAGATCACAATCAGGTACAGATTCCCTTTTCCCAGAATTGAGGATTTAATGGATTTTTTGAGTGGTGCTAAATATTTTTCAAAGATAGATTTAAAAAGTGGATACCATCAGATTAGAATAAGAGAGGGTGATGAGTGGAAAAATGCCTTTAAAACAAATGAAGGACTGTATGAATGGATGGTAATTCCTTTTGGGTTTTCAAATGCACCTAGCATTTTTATGAGACTTATGAATGAATTATTGAAATAATTCATTGGTAAATTTGTGATAGTGTATCTGGATGATGTATTAGTTTTCAGCAGAACTAAAGAAGAACATTTAAGGCATCTTGATCATGTCTTGAAGAAGCTGCACCAAGAGAAACTGCTGATAAATTTGAAGAAGTGCTCATTCATGAAGGAAGAGTTGGTGTATTTGGGTTTTGTTGTTTCTGCAGAAGGGTTGAAGATGGACCCAGAAAAGGTTAAGGCAATTGTGGAGTGGCCTTCACCTAGGAATGTTTTGGAGGTAAGAAGTTTCCATGGACTTGCCAGTTTTTATAGAAAGTTTATAAGAAACTTCAGTAAGATCAATGCATCCATAATTGAGACAATAAAGAAGAGAAAAAAACCATTTAAGTGGACTGCTGAAGCAGAAAGAAACTTTAAAGTTTTGAAGCAAAAGATAATGGAGAAGCCTGTTTTGATTCTGCCTGATTTTACCAAACCATTTCAAGTAAAGTGTGATGCCAGTGGAGAGGCCATTAGAGCTATGTTGAATGCAATTGTTCAGGCATCGAAAAAGTGGAGACATTATTTGATGTCCATGGAATTTGTATTATATTCTGACAATCATGCTTTGCAGTATATTGTACAGCAGCCCAAGTTGAAACATAAGCATGTTAAATGGGTTGAGTATCTCCAAGGTTTTAATTTTGTTTTGAAACATATAAGTGGCCAAGCCAATAAAGTAGTTGATGCTTTGAGTAGGAGGCACATTCTTGTTCAAGAAACTAATTTTGAAGTTATAGGATTTGATTTTCTCAAAGAATTGTATAAAACAGATCCAGATTTTAAGGAAGCATTTGAGGCATGTAGTAACCCTGTTTTAACAGATAGAAGCTAGTGGCTGGATTATTTCTTGCAGGAGGACTTGTTATTCAGAAGGAACCAACTGTGTGTACCAAAATGTTCCATGAGGGAAAATTTGATCAAAGAGAAGCATAGTGGTGGACTTGCTAGACACTTTGGTACTGACAAGACCTATGAGCAAGTGAGTCACTTTTATTACTAGCCCGGGATGAGAACAGAAGTGGAAAAGTTTTTGAAGAATTGCAAAATCTGTCAATATGCTAAAGGAAGGAGCCAGAATGTAGGATTGTACACTCCCTTGCCCATTCCAGATAGGCCTTGAGACATGGTGAGTATGGATTTTGTTCTAGGATTGCCCAAGACTCGGAGAGGGAATGATGCAGTATTTGTTGTGGTGGATAGATTCTCCAAAATGGCACATTTTATTCCATGCTATAAAACTAGTGATGCCACCCATGTTGCTAACTTGTTTTTCAAAGAAGTTGTTAGATTGCACGGGTTGCCCAAGAGTATTGTTTCAGACAGAGACACCAGATTTGTGGGTCATTTTTGGAGGACACTGTGGAAGAAACTTAGTACCAAACTGAGTTTCAGCTCAGCTTATCATCCCCAGACTGATGGACAAACTGAGGTGGTAAATAGGAGTCTGGGAAATTTGTTGAGAAGTCTTGTAGGAGAGCATCCCAAGCAGTGGGATCATATTTTGCCCCAGGTAGAATATGAATATAATGACTCACCAAACAGAAGCACAAGGGAGAGTCCATTCCACATTGTTTATGGAATGCACCCCAGAGGAATATCAAAGTTAAAAAATCTGTGAAAGGCAGAGCTAATGATTGCAGATGGTGAGGAATTTGCTTCAGAGATCCAGGCCATACATGAATAAGTGAAACAACAACTACAAGGCAACAGCATCAGATACAAAAGTGGAGCAGACTTGAGCAGAAAAGAAGTTCATTTTGAAGTAGGAGATTTGGTTTTGGAACACTTGAGAAAGGAGAGATTCCCAAGGAAGTAGTATAACAAACTGAAGTTCAAAAAGATTGGGCCATGCAAGATACTTAGAATTTTTTCTGCAAATGCTTATGAGATTGAATTACCTCCTGATGTTGGAATATCTCCCATTTTTAATGTTGCATATTTGTACAAGTATGAAGATGATGGTGCAGAAGAAAGATCAGCAGACAAGGGACAGATTGAGTGGAAAGAGCAGCTACCTCCAGCACAACCATTGCAACCAGAGAAGATATTGGACAAAAGAGTGTTCAAAAGGACCAGAGGACAAGAGTACTTTCAGTACTTGATCAAATGGAAGGACAAGCCAGAGGAAGATGCCACTTGGATGACTGAAGGAATGTTGCAGAAGATAGGTAGATCAATGGAAGAGCTCATGGACAGGAGCCCATGAAGAAGATTGCCCTCAGGAGTCTGATGCAGGGGCATTAGACACTAGCCAGCAATGTAGGAGATTTTGTCCACATGTTGTGGCTAGGAGTGTTCAAAAAAATTTGAATTGTAACAGCTAGGTGTTAATACCTCAGCTGACTATTTCATTTAGATCAGTTAGGATTTGTAGAATTCGAATAGTTAGGATCAGTCCGTCTGTCGTGTTTCAGTTATTTGAGTAATTGTAATTAGGCGCTTGATTTACCAATAACGGTCCTCACAGAGGAATCAAAAATACATATGTTGATGTATAAATGTAATCCCTCAGATGTATTGAAAAAGTGTGGAGAAGGAGGAGGAAAAAGAGAGAGTTTTCTGCAATAAAATCTGGATGCTGAGCAATTGTTTCTCTTGAATAGAATTCAGTGCTCATGGATTCTCAATTTAAGTTGAATTGACATTGTGTGCAGAATTTGTTGAATATGGTCCCTGTGTAATCTCTGTGTTTCTCTGTCTTTGGTTTCCCGTGAATGGTTTGGGTAAACTCTGTGAACTAATTCCCATACGTAGACGGGTTTCCGTGTAGAAAATCCATCGTCTTTGAACTCTAATTAAGGATAGTAGAAATCCCGTTTAAATAAGTGATAAATTTGATTTACGGTTAACTAGAATCCTAACCCGAGGCTAGAATTGAGTTAGTGAATACGGGGACAGCGTAACCAGACTTGAAACGTGGTCAAAACCTTTTCCAAAAACTGCGAGTGGATTTTCTGAGCCTGATTGCCCATATCACACCGCTTTTGTGGAGCAAGCGGTTTTCTCCATTCGCGAATGATTCCATAGAGTCGTCGACACGTGGCATCGGCGAAGTTCCAAAACTGCCTATCAATGCGTGCCATCGCACGTTAATGTTCAACCAAGGAGGCCGAGCGATATGCGTATATGCCGTCGATCTGGAGACTTGCTATCTAACGGTGATCGCACGCTGGACTTGCCCGAAGTTTAATAAGAGGTACAACATATGTATTTCATTGAACTCCACGATATATATATATATGGGCCCAAAATATATTAAGGTCGTTTATTTAAAGAGTGTCGGATATTAATACAAATTTCTGAAGGGTTAACTATTTGTTATAAGGTTCGGAGATAAATATATAATCCGGGAGATATAATTTGACATTCAAAAGTTTTGGTTATATTTATTTGTCAATTTCTTTGAAATTGATAAATAAATTAAAAAGAAAGAAGACCACGTGGAGGCAAATAAAGCAGAGAAGGAATATTGACCGAGCCATGGCTACAGTGATACCATCTCTCCTTAGGGGTCTGAATTTCAGTTTTGTTGCGTCAAAATCTCCTGGCCCTGATGGATTTACCACCAACTTCTTCCACTTCTTCTGGGACACCATCAGAGACGAAGTGTGGGACGTAGCGGAGGAATCGCGTACCACTCACTGGCTTCTTTGAGCACTTAATGCTACCTTCATCACTCTGGTTCCAAAAGAAGACAACGCAGTCACGCTAAGTAAGTACAAGCCCATAGCACTTTGCAATGTCATTTATAAAATAATCTCCAAAGTTATTGCTAATAGGCTGAAGAAACTCCTCCCCATGATCATCTCCATGGAGCAAACATGCTATGTTGAAGGCAGGAAAATCCTTGATGGCATCATCCTTACCCATGAGGTCATTCACTCTCTCAAAACCACCAAAAACCCTGGGATGCTCTTCAAAATTAACCTATCCAAGGATTTTGACCAACTCAGTTAGGACTATATCAAAAATGTCCTTATAGCCTTCGGCTTCAGCCATACCTGGGTATGATATATCATGAGCCTCATTACCTACCCATTTCTCTCCATTTTGGTCAACGGTATACCCTCTACAACCTTCAACCCCTCAAGAGGAATAAAACAAGGGGACCCTATCTCACCCTTCATCTTCATCATCATGGCTGAGGGGCTGGGCCGCCTTCTCAAAAGCTCCATTCACTTAGGTGCTCTACAAGGTATACCCCTCCACAACCTGCCCCCCTCCTCCCATCAACAATTTGTGGATGATAACATGATCATGGGTTACCCCTCGATCCAGGAAGCCCATACCCTCAAATATCTTCTACTAGATACCTTCTCTAAAGCCTCCCATACTGAGTTCAACTAGACCAAATCACAAATATTTTTCTTCCACACCCCCCCTCTATCTCAGCACAAAATTGCCCGCATCTTGGGCTTCTCCATCGCTTCCTTACCCTCCAAATACCTCAGATCCCCTCTTACTGAAACTGCCATTAATCACTCCTCTTGGAGAGATCTGCTGGAAAAAATGGAAACCAGATTATCCAACTGGACACATCGCACTCTCAATATAGTAGGCCGCTTGGTTCTCATCAAAGAAGTCCTGCAGTCCCTCCCCATATACCTATTCTCAGTACTGGCATCCCCAAAATGAGTCCTCAAGGCCATGTGCAAATTGCAAATATATTTCCTATGGGGTGGCACCAAAGAGAAAAACAAATGGACTTTAGTCAACTGGAAGGAATTATGTACACCAAAAATTCATGGGGGGCTAAGGCTGCGCGAACTTGAGCACAACAACAACATCATGGGAGCTATTATCTGCTGGAAGTGGGTCTCAAAACCCCATACTCAATGGGCTAACCTGTGGGTTTCCAAGTATTCTCGTTCTTGGCCCAAGGAGGACCTTATAAAATTCAACATTGATCTGAGAGGATCCCAAATCTGGAAAGCAGCAAGCATCCAAAAGCAGATGATACAGAGCCACAGCTTCTGGGAGTTGTGCAATGGCACAGAAGCTAGATTCTAGGAGGACTCCTAGCAAAAGCTGCCAAGACTATCTTCCATCTTCCCCAGACCAGTATGGAGTGTAGATTTACAAGCCCGACAAAGGCAGAGTGTGCAGGATTTCTAGACCGATGACACAACCCAAGGATACAGGAATTGGTTACACACTGACAGATGGTAAGATAACTAGAATAATGAGAGTCACAGATATTTGGGAGGAACTAAGCACTAAAAGAAAAATCAGGGCTTAGCCAAGACCTGATATCCTTTGTTGTGGTCACATGGCAAGTGGAAACTACTCCACCAAGGAGGCTTACAATCTCCTTCATCAGCAGAATCCAGACCCAAAAAATCTCATATGGAAAAATATTTGGCTGGCCAATCTCTCGCCTAAAGTAGCCACCTTTCTATGGCTGCTTAGAAAACGACACATCCTCACATGGGAAAATCTTTTGAAGAGAGGGTTTGTAGGACCCTCCAGATGCCCTCTATGCTAGGAAAACTTGGAAACCATCGACCACCTATTGGACCAATACCCCACCTCCAATGACCTATGGGACAAAATCCTAGTTCTATGCCGACATTCCAACAGAGAAAGGGGCAACATTATCAAAACCATCAGCAGTTGGATGGACAACCCTTACTCCAGCGACCTCCTGAACAGACTCTGGAAGATAATTTCGGGCATTCTTATTTGGAACATATGGAAGGAAAGGAACATTTGAATCTTCAAAGGAAACGTATCCACCTCATAGAAGCTCTGGGAAAGGATACACACCAACCTCACTGAAACGATGGCCCTAGATGCATGGAGCCAGGAGGACCTCCCCACCTCTACTACATAGTGTCACATATGGAATAATTGGCACATGAGCATAAACACCCCCTAGGACATCAACCCCAGAGGCATCGATAGAATCCTTGCCCCTAAAAAATGGAAGCCCCCCCCCCCCCCCCCCCAAATGGCTTCTTCAAATGAAACTTCAATGGTGCGTCCAAAGGTAACCCCAGAAATGAAGGATTCGGTGGTATTCTCATGAACTCTCAAGGCGAACCACTATGGATTTACTACAGTAACTTGGGTTGGGATAGCAACAATTCTGCGGAGCTGGAGGGGCTCATCCAGGGTATTTACATAGAAATTGAGTTTCACTACTTCCCCCTAGAAGTGGAGAGAGACTCGAAAATCATCACCATGGCAACCACAAGAATTATCCAAGGTACGACATCCACAAAGGTCTCAACCAGCTGGAGGCTAGCCCAAAGGCTTAAGCTTCTGAAACAGCTGATACACAATCATAGAGCTGTCACTTTTTGTCATGTGCACAGAAAATAAAACTCAGTTACTAACCTCCTCGCGAATAAGAGGGTGGAAATCCACAGAGAGTTGTATCATTCCAACCTTATTCAGGTAGAGGATGATTATTTAAGACAAGAATGCCAAACTCTCATTCAAAAGGATCTTATTTCCCCAGATGTGGGTGACAACAGGAGTACTAATGACAATCATCTCTCCCACGCCCATGAGGACAAAGATCTGCAGCACAGGTCCTCACTTGACGTGGATCCTCATACTCATAACCATCCACATGAGATGAATGATTTAATCCATGATGAAGATATGCTTGGATAGTTTCACCCCCTCTAGGGTACCTCTCTACAACAATCATCCTAAATGATGACTTGGATTGATATGCCAATCAAACCTAACTCTTCACTTGAGCCCGCACATGATAACAATTATGGCACACAGCTTCATGTGAGGCTTAATCATGACCTTCCCCTTCACATGTGTCACAAAACCTTTAAAAGGAAGGCTCAACAACACAAAGTGATGCACAGTCATTTCCTGTAGTTTTTATTTTTTATTCAGTCCCTGCCCTTCTACATCACCAGCCCGCTGTGAAACCCTCCTCCTAGAACTGCATGGAAAAAAAATCTCTGGGCCGTGATTCATCCTATTTTCACTTCTCATCCCAGCTCCATCTATCCCCTCTGGCTCAATAGTCTGTGCACACCCACTAGTTTGTGCTTTCCCACTCATCGTTTCCCCTGTCCTCTTACTTTTCCCCTGCTTTGTTCCTCTCCCCCTACCGCACATCCTTCCAGCACTGTCACTCCTCTACATCATCAGGCCATGGCTCCTAGGTTGCGCCAAAGAACCATCCGTGGAGGGAAGAGACGGTAACTCCCTGGTTTTTACCACCGTGGGACGGACAATTGTCTGGAGTCTGTTGAAGCCTCCTCCTTAGGAAATTACGCTAGACAGAGCCTTGACTCGGATCAAGAGGAGGAAGTCCCTAAGAAAGCTATGAAAAGAGTTCGATGTGGGCCACGAAATTCCACCATTGTGCACCAGGTGCACCTCCCGCCTCGCAAGGCCGAACCTCTGTCACCTCAGGAGGACTAGGGGGATCAAACATATGTCTGGATTATGGATTTTGATGGTAATTGGATGTGCATCCCTGACGAAGAAGACCCAGAGGTTCCCATCCTCTGCGCACTGATCCCCAAACCTGCGTGTCCACCCACTAACATGGAGGAAGCGGCTGCGCAGGCGTACTCCTGCCCTATAGTAGAGGAAAATCTAGACAGTAATGATGAAGCTGAAGACTAAGGACTGTGAAGGAGCTCAGTTCCTCCTTGTTTTTTTTCAAGCATGCTATTACCATGTCATCTCAAGTTATACTTATGCTCCTTCCTATTTTGTAATTTGTGGATACACTAGCGTTGCTGCGCATTTGTACTTTCCTGTTTCAAGCATTTTTTGGGCTAGTTTCCTCCACGGAGATAGCCCTGAAACTACGAAACTAAGGCTGAGATTGGTTAAGCGCAGCTTACCAAACCAGCTTCTAGCATATGTATTGTTTCTTTTTGAAATAATATAAATTAGCCTAATTTACCAAAAAATAAAAATGATATGTGATTTCTACAGATAGTATTTTTATACGAGTAATCATATTAAAACATTATATATTTTTCTAATAGAGAAAATTAAATGTAAACTTTAAATATAATGATATTGTAATTTAATAAGCGGATAATTCTTAATATATATATATATATATATATATAATTCGTTCTTAAAATAACTTTGTTAAAAATATGTACTAAAATCTAGAGTTTTTAACATGATTTTTTAAAATCAAATTTCGTATTAGTATATTATATTTCTAATTTAATTATTTGTTTTTTATACATTTTTTAATTTTATACTAAAATTTATTCCCAATGGTGTGTTAATCGAGGAAAGTAGGGAGATAAGGGTTCGTTCTTGCCACCTAATGGAGACGATAACATTAAATGGAGGGTTTACTTTGGCCACCCGATGCATGCATAAGCATGGAAACTTTGGTTATCATATCAACCATGGTATGGAGAGTTAAAAGAAGGAAATGGGGATGGGGTTCCCGATAGATTCATAAAGCTGATGGGAAACAACTCGAGATGATATTAAAGTGATAAGCTTGGTTTGATGTACGTGATGGGGACAGAACAAATTGGGGTAATAATTGTTTGGAAGACCCAGGAATGGTTCCAGCTAGCCCTAATAACATAGTGGCATTGCGAGTAGCTTTTGTTGTTGAAGGTTTGAAGTTGGTACTGCAGAAAATGGGTACAAAGAAAAATTCTTTGAAAATTTGACACTCTCTAGAAAAAGATTATATTGTCTCAAAGGCTTTCAATGCAAGTGTCATGTCGATCGAAACTACAGTTATATTCCCTTTGTAAACTAAGGTCAACAATACCTGAGTAAACTCCAAAATACTTTTCTTTTCCTTATCTACATGGAGTGGTCCCTGTATGGTTTAGCATTATCATATTGCACTATATTGTCCCTGTAGTTATACTATAGGGGTTTTTTCTCCATGTTACAATGGCTCTACTAATCAATTTTCTAGTCTCTCCACCTATATATGTTTCTTTCTCCTCAGTTGTTCGATTTTCCTGTTTTTGAATTGGGTCCTATTCATCCTAGGTTACTCCACCCTTTTTTTTTGACAAAAAATGGCATTGTGTCTCTCCATTTTTATATATGTTCTTATTCATTCCTATCATAATATCAAAATAAAAAACATATTTGACAATATGAAGTGCGAAAGGATGAGAAATCGAAGCAAGAAGGGGGGTGGTCATGACCCACATGGTCTAAACCAATACAAATAGTAGGCCCATGAGGCTATTGAAACCTCTCATTCAGTTGTCCCCCTAGAAACCGGAAATGAGATTCTTCAATGAGAAACCTTTGCAGCTATAGATAGGCATGCCTTCTTAGACTGAGAGATAATAGAAGAAATTGGGAAATGTGTTCCTCACCTTGGTCATACTAGAGGAAGTGAAAAAATAGTATTCGAAGGCTATATATATTTACTAATAAATGAAAACCATGTTGGGAATGATCTTAATGGGAAATCGGGAAGATAGATATAATGTATTCACAAGCCTTGAAGATAAAAAAAAATGCAGCTAGAGAAATCGACATGTTTTACTTGAAAGAATGGATGCTAGGTTGGACCATATTGAGCGCCATACTAAACCTGTACCTACTACCTCAGTTACACTAGGATCTAGCACATGTCAACTCATCTAACTTTTAATTTTTGAAATGTTTACTTGTAGTTTTTTGTTGTTTAATTCATTAGTATATACTCCTATTATGTTCATATTGATGATAATGCTAGAATTTGGGACTATTTACTTTGTAGGTAGGTGGTAAAAAATATCTAGTTGAACACGTTGGGTAGGTCGATACCACCTTCTATTTTTTTTTTTTTAGATTATTGGATGAATGATGTATTTGGTTAACATGTTGTTGTGAAGTAATACAATATTAAATTACAAAAAATATTATATTAATATTTAGCTTAATTTTAATGATTAAATTTAAACCTCTATAATCTCTTTCATAGAGTTTTAAGTGTTAGTTAGAATTTTATTTTTAATGAAAATATATGGTCAAGTTTAAAATAAACATGATTTTTAATGGATAATTAATATTAATTTCACGAGGATAGATTCATTACTTAGTCCTCACTAAAAAGTTTTAATTTCCCTCATAGTTGATGCTTGAGGCTACCATAATTTATCAATTAATTAATTCTCGAGTCTATTTCCAAGCAAGGAACAACTTACTATGATTTATTTGTAATAAAGGTCTAATTTATTGGTTGTTTCTTATTGTTTGTGCATTATGAGTCTATCCTAAAGCTAATAGTAATAATCAATGGGAATTTTCTGGATGTTGATATCTTTGTTCAACACGATTCTGTGAATTCTTAATTTCTCCTCCACAACCATTTATCCAAAGTAAAAAACATTAAGTATTAAGTGGAATGAAATATATGTAGGTTTAAGGTAATTATGCCATGATGTCATATGATTCCATTGGGAATTTTCTATGCATTGATACTTATTTACTCTACTTCACTAAGTCATGGAAAGAATTATTGAACTCATGTATGATTTGTTAAAATATACAAGTTAGGGAAGAAAAAAAGTGTATGAGATGGAAGAACTATTGCAAGTACAATTTTGTATCCATTTAGTTCTAGATGTGCTCATTGAGTTAAATAATTTGGAACTACTTTAGATGTTATAATTAATATGCTTTGTAGGTTTTTAAGAGTTTTTAGAGACATGTATGGTGCACATTTTCTTTTTTTAATCAAATCATAGGAAGGAAATCTTCATTTTGTAGATAACACATATATGGTATCTTTTCATCCGCTCAAGTTTTAACTTTTTTCAAATATACAAATATTAGAGAAATAATATGACTGCATTCTTTTGGGAAGTTATTTTTCTATATGAAATAGTATTGAATGTCTATAGCTATTCACCCTTCAAAATTCAATGAATATATATCCTTTAAATTGATATAAAAAAAAATTGTTCAAATTTAAATATTGGTTAAATTTTTAGTAATGACACTACATTTTATTTTGATTACGTCAAATAAAATTCCTTATGAAACCTTTTTATGAACAATAATGAAAATAAAATACAAAATTAAGAAATCGTATATGTTTATAGAAACTCATCTATATTGAATAGAGAATTATTTCCTTTTATACTAATTTAATGTTGCTTAAGCATAATATTAAGGATGTTATCCACACTTAATATGATGACATCTTGTATAAAAAAAAAATACAAATGTAAAAGAAACAAATATTTTGGTCACGTTCAAATGGATATCTTCCAATAAATATATGCATCTAAAATATAATCATCTTTTGAAAAAAAATGAATATATATTTTTTCAATTTACTAATTGGAGTGGTTAAGAACTAGGTTTCTCACTCTGTCAATTAGATTTAATTTTAGTCTATTTGACTCTTAGTGACATAGTAATCCCTAAGTGATCATTGAATCCTATAATAAATTCAATCTACTATCAAGTTTCTTTTTGTAAGCTAAATTTTCATTAATGTAAGGAGATTACAATTGGTTGATAGTGCTTCCCTCTAGTGACCAACCACATGGGAAACTAGACCACTCGAAAAATGATAGGGTATTAATGGAAAAAATAATATTGAATCCAAAGTAGTTTTCCAAAAATAGGGTGTTGAATAAGGTCATAAATGCACTTGGAGTTATGTACAAGAATATCAATAGATTGATTGTAAACTAGACTACTCAGACCATCAATCTAAGGCACGGAAGAAAAAGATATCTAGGTAAATATAGAAATTATATTGATAATAAACAGGCAAATATAGAAATTATGTTGATGATAAATGCATATAGAAGTGGAGAACTCCAACTCAATTGATTTGGTGTTCCCCTAGATGCAACCACTTAGATTGACACTAAGATATAATTAGCCTTCAATAAATCCATTTGAGAAAAAACCTCATTCTTTTAGTGGAGAATTACCTTGTTCAACATGAACATAGTCTTTTTTTTTTACATCATTTCTATCCATAATTACTTTTGCCAGTAACATTTTCGTTCTATAGTAGATATCTACAATTCTACCCATAATTACCCTTGCTAGTAACATTTTCATTCTATAGTAAATATCTACAGCTAACAAGAACTAGTTTTATCTTACCATGTTAAACAACCATTCATTGATATTTAATCAAACTTAAAAATTAAAAAGACAACTTGTTTAAAATTACCCTCGAACATACATAACTCTTCCTAGACCACAATAAGAATTTATTCACACATACATAAGACAACAATGATGATTTTGTTTTCCGTCTTTTTATGAAAATTATGATTTAAACTATCTTATTTTATTTTACAATATTCATTCATTTTATATGAAAAATGATTCATTTTATAGGAAAAATGTAGCTTTTAATTATGTAGATATTTTTAACTAATTTATTCACCCAATTAATTTTAATTTTAACATAAATATAAATAATTTTTAACATAAATATAAATATTTTTAAAATAGTTTTAAAAACTAAATATTTAAAAAAAACTCAATTTAAATATTAAATTTAACGAAAATAAAACAAATTAAAAATTCCTACTATTTCTTCTCTTCAAAATATGTTTAGAAATAAAATAAATGCAAAATTTCTTTATCAAGAAAAATTGTGATAGTCTCCGCAAAAAATCTATTACATACATATTACATGTCATGCATCTCTTTTAAGAGATAAAATAAATGAAATGAATGCAAAATTTCCTTATCCAGAAATATTGTGATAGCCTCCAAAAAGAAAAAGAAAAAACATATTACATGTCATGCATCTTTTCTTGCTTCGCCATATGGACACGTTTCTCACTTAATAGGTTATTAACATTCTCATCAAAATTTAAAATATATATGGATTCCACCTTATCTCATTTTACTTTTATTAGATTTTAATTTACTAAAATCATATTGTAATCACATTTATTGACTGATTAACTAAGAATTAACTAAGTACAATTACATATTGTCTATATTTTATAGATAATTATTTATCTTTATATATATATATATATATATATATATATATATATATATATATATATATATTTTTTTTTTTTTTTTGATATGATATATTTAATATTTTGGTATAATAATTTTTGTTAAAGTTAATTTGTTATTCTCGAAAATAAGATTTGTATCAAAATTTTATAGTTTTGTGTTTCTTTTCTATTAGGAAATAAGATTAAACACGAAATTATAGTTCGAGAGTGCAAGTTTCTGTGATCCATAACATTTTAAATAATAAATCTTCCAATTTCTCATATGATTTCCTGGAAGATTTAAAATTTAGAAATTATAGTTTCCAAAAAAACTAAATCAATAGTTTAATGAATTTATACCAAAACAAACAAAATTGTTTATAAAGAAAGAACTATCAATGTTAGTTTCCATTATTGAACTAAAAAACAAAAGCTATTATAAATAATAATAGAAAAACTAATTAACAAATGAAAACATTATTTGTACATTTTATAATGGTATATATTTATATTGAGTGAGAGCATGGTATGAATAAAGGGCATAAGAAATGTTCAATGTATATGTTTTAAAAATTTTAATAAGTCGTAGAAATATTCTTATTATTGCGTCAAAAAGGTGTTATGTTGAGATGTTGTCATCTAATTTTATATTAAAAAATGATAAAATAATTTTTAATATTAAAAAATTAAAAAAATGATAATATTAAAAACAAAAGTGAATGCTGATCATAAATAAAATAGTTTAATTTCCATCTTACTTTTACATCAAAATTTATATAGGTAGATAATTAACTTTACATAGAGAAATAAAGTTGAAAATAAATAAAAATTCTTTTTAGTATAAGAGAGACATGTGATTCCTTTTTAACAAATGTCATGTAAAAATAATAATATTGATACTACATAACATGTAATTTATTTTATTTTTAATATAGAGTTCATATATAACATTTAAAAAATATTAATATGTATGATTCATGAAAAGGCAAGGTTCCCTTTACCACTAAATACCAATTGTTATGGTTCATGCAAAGACAAGGACCCCTCTACCATTTAGACATAATCATTCCTAGTTCTAGGAGGAATATTTTAAAATATTAGTGGAAGTTTCTAAGGTCTACCTCAAACCATTGCATCATGATTCATTCATGGTGCATTTTGCAGATGACATGACTAGACATAAGGCTATTACTACTATATGATCATTAAATTTTAGGGAGAAGTAACATGCTTATGTTGTGAGAGTGGAATAAGGAATTAAAAACATATTTGAGAAAGACTCAAAGAACATGTTCACAAATGAAATTATAGTTTATCTCTAGTCTTTGGAATTAAAAAAAAAAATTGAGGAATACCCAAAGAAGATGTTCACAAATGAAATTATAGCTCATCTCTAGTTTTTGGTACAGGAAAATTAGTAAGTACATTAGAGACAACAATAGAAATTGTTTCTATCAAATTTCTTTATATATGAAAATCAAAAATAATATTTGAGATATTAGAAAGAGATATTTCTTGATAAGCAATTAATTTTAGGATATAGTAGAGGAAGAGATGATATATTTTGAGTTTTTCTTCAAATATACCATAAGTTGTCCATTAAAGAGATTTTAGAGGTAATTAAGGAGATTTTAGAGGTAATATCCATATTTCACTATCTTTTACAAACATATGAATACAAATGGGAGGAATACATATCAAAAAATAAAATGAAATAGAAATTATTCTCTATAGATTTATGTGGTTGGGATTATTGATGATTATTAAAGGAAGATCCATTTCAATTTAAGGATAGTAATTTTCTAAATGCAAAAGGCCAAAAGTGTAGGCCTAAAGTAGCTCTTTATTGAATTCTATATTGAATTCTAATATTTAATCAAGCAATACATTTTAAGGGTTGTTGGTGAACATAAACAAGCTAGAAAGGTTTTGGGGCTTTTTATTCAACCTTCGTAGCCCTTTTCCCAAAAAAATTGAGAGTGCATCCTTAGAGAAGTTTAGATCTATTTGTGGTCCCAATGTAGTGTATAAGATAATTTGAAATATTATTTTTTCATTAGATCAAATCTTTCTTTAGTTAATCAGTACCATTTTTTCTTATTCTACCTATAATAATCAATAAATTCATTTTTTTATTCTAAGTATAATAATCAATAAATGGAATCAAATTACTGATAAATCTCTTACATCCTATTCATAATATTTAGACAATTTTTTTTTTTACAAATTAAATAGTTTGCATCTACTTAATAATTATTAGTAATTGAATTAAAATTAAAAAAAAAATATTTCTAAATTATTGATAAATCTCTTATATCTTATTCATAATGTTTAGACAATTTTTTTTTACAAACTAAATAGTTGCATCTACTTAATAATTATTAAAAAAAATAAAAAAAAATTTAAATACACACAGGTATCAAAATATATTTATTGAATCAAATTACTGATAAATCTCTTACATCTTATTCATAATATTTAGACAAATTAAATAGTTTGCGTCTACTTAAAAATTATTAGTAATTGAATTAAAATTTAAAAAATATATATATTCTAAAATAAACACAGCTATATATATATATATGAGTGAGTGAATAAATACAATATTGTGTATATAAAATTCCCAAAAAATTGATATTATTTATATAAATTATTGAGCCTATTAAAAAAAATAAAAAAATATTATTATCAATGTAATATTTTGAAATTTAGTGTAATATCCCAATAACGTGTAAATATTATTTTTAAGACAATTAGAAATATAGTTGGTTACCATGCAAACCTGGTAGAGCGACATCGTCAGAGAGTCCTTGCCGCCATTGAAGGACTTAGGACTCATAGTTACCAAATTCAAATTCAAATTTGGATTTGAATTCGATACCATAAGAGTTAGTATGAGGAATTTTCACCAAATTCAAATTGGAATTGAGATTTATTGATAAGATAAAAATTAGTAGGAAGAATTTTCTCCAAAATTCGAATTTGGAGTTGAATTCCATACGATATGATAAAAAATATTATGAAAAATTTTCAATTCGGAAAAAATTCTATAGTATATATCTTAAACTTTTTTTTTCTATAACTGCAATGCCCTTTGCTCATATTCTTGTCATTAATTTTAAAATTTATTTTTTCTATTAAACAAAAACACAATGATATTTGTTAGTTATCTCTAAAATCTCTCTATTTTTCAAAACTCAAAACTATATCTCTCCGAAATCTCATATCTTATTTAAAATCCTTTTGTATTTAACACCTATTTAAAGTATTTAACACATTTAAAAGTTAAATATCCAAAACTCCAAACAAGATCCTTCCTAATTTCAAATTTCAAATATTATGTAAAATCCTTCTTAATTTCAAATTTCAAATATTATATAAAATCTTTTCTAATTAATATATATTTAAAACCTAAATATTCAAAACTTATTTCTATAAAATTCATTCTATCTAAAAAAAACTCAGTTATTTAAAAAAAAATGGTTTCTAATTATCTCATCTTTTAAAACCTTACCAAAAAAAATTATAATTTAAAACTACTCAATTTCGCATTCACTATTAGTTTCCAAAACCTTCCCAAAAACGTAAAAAAATAAAACTCCTAAATTCCTTATTCACAATGAGTTTCCATTTCCTACCTACCACCCTGCAGTAATCTATTTGTATTTAAAAAACACGTCACTTACCATTAAATTCCAGACATACAGACTACAAACTTGTGTGATGACGTGATTAACTACCATGAACCGATTACACAAATTCTTCAAAATGCTTACCATTTTTGTCGTTTGAATTATTTGGAAAGAAACAAGAAATGACATCTAGAGATAATACTTCTCCTCTCCTCTCCTCTCATCTTCCATTTCCTCCATTTTCAGAGGAGAGGAGTAGTAGTTACTAGTACCCCATGATGTCTTCTATTGTTGTTGTCCTCTTATGAAAAGCCAAATTGAAGTCCAAGAAAAGGAACTTGCAGGTTGCAACTCCAATCTTGAAAATGGCAAACGTCATAATTAATGTACTACGACCCCATGATGCTTTATCCTGAATATCCAAATTAAAATCAGTAACGAAAGGAACTGTTGTGCCTCACACCTTCTGCAAAAATCCTCACCCCTACATAAATATATAGCTTCTTGAATCTTCCTGCACCGTTTGCAAGAAAAGGAACTTGTTCAATACTGCTGTGCCTCCTGTCATACTGTCTGTCATCTCCAGGATAAACAGAGGAGTCTTAACTCACGGAAACTGAAGACATCCGTCAGAGTTCGCGCAGAAATATCGGTGTCTGTCATCTCCAGACTCCAGGATAAACAGAGGAGTCTTAACTCACGGAAACTGAAAGACATCGGTCAGAGTTCGCAGGAATATCGCATGACGTATGCAACCGCGCATGACGTAACCATGCGGTTTCGCCGGATGATCATCAGATATTGGAGTCATCTGCAGTCCTATCCACCCTCCGAACATGCAAAGAGTGGTTGTTCCTTGCGATAAACTAATGATGTTTAATTTCAACGTATGGATCTTCCCATATATTTCGTATTTAGTGGAAGTAATTTTGTTATTTTTCAATTGTTTTTATGCGCATATGTTTTTTTAATTAATTTAATTCGGATATGAGTACTTGAAAAAAATGAAATAGTTTTATTATAACATATGAATATTGATGTTTACTAATTAATATATATATATATATAATCTAGGGTATATTATTTTATTTTATTTCAGTTTATTTTACTAAAATTATCTTATAATCATTTTTACTTCTTTATTCCGGAGAAAAAATCAAACTTTCTATTATCAGAAACAAAAAGTTACATCGCATATGTCGTAGCATTTTATAAGTCTTTGTCCCCAATAGGAGAGCAAGGAAAAAGACCAGCCATCCAACACCCATGGGTGAGAAGACAATAACTATGATACCAAGAGCACTCAGAGACCATATTAGGCAGAAACACTACTAAAGTGGTAAAGAGAAACACCCGACAGATAAGACAATCGCACAACACCATCCAAGACCCGACCTCTCCAGAAAGAGAGACAGGCCAGTACAACAAAATAATAATAAGTATAATATGCAGTAAAGTCCAAAAATATATAAAAACTGATAAGTTTGTTGTTGAAAATGTGAGCCAATATATATACATTAGCTCTAGGAGATATAGCAGTTCTGGAGTAAATAAAAGAAAAAATCTGCATATGAGGGAAGGCCCTCCATCAGTATGGTCTGGTGTCCAACACACGGACCACCATACCATCCTTTTCTTCTATCCACCACATGCCCTGAACATGTCTAAGACCGATCTTAGAGAAATCATCAACATGCTGGTTCCATTCTCTGTAAATGTGGCAAACAGAAATCCATGTAAAATGTGTTTTTAGTGATAGAATCTCATCAAGAATAGGAAGCAACAAATAATTTTGACATCTATGTGAGTTGTTAAACCAATTTATGACATTCAATGAGTCCCCAAAGATTTTTATCGAGGTGATACCCAGGTGAAGAAGCCAGCATAGCAAGATTTTTAAGGTTTGTAGCTCTGCAAAGTTGTTTGTCCCCGCACCAAGACCCACAGAGGCCGCAAAAGAAATATTTGAGTTTTTGTGAATGATGATGACAGCCCCACATAGCCCCTAAGCAACAACACCATCAAAATAGGACCAAGGAATATAAGGAATAATGACTTCGTTCAGCACCCATCTGGGACGACCTGTTAAAGAAGGGGAAGAGGAAGCCATGTAAATGGCAGCACTTTCACCTGCCACCAGAGCTGGGGAAGAAAAGGAGTCTTTGAACATACATTTTTTCCTTGAAAGCCAAATGCCTCAAGAGATAATCAGTGGAAGACACTTGTGTTCTAGTCCTTAACATTTCTCCCACCAGGACTTCCACACTTCGTTGCAATTATATCCCACCCAGAAAAATCCACATCACAAAATGTAAGGGTATATTCCCAGACCTCCCTGGTGAAAGGGCATGAAATGAATAAGTGATCAATAGAATACTCTGCCTTATTACAAATACATCACCACCTGGGACCAATGAGAAATCATTTTTGTAGAGAATTCCATGTCGACACTTTCTGGAAGAGAATGTTCTAGAAGAAAAGCTTGGATTTTGCAATGCATCTGAGCTCCCAAAGAGCCTTATACTGCCATTCGTTATTCCCTCCCTCCTTGGAGGCCATAATATAAGCGTATCCTGCCTTGGGGGAATATAACCCAGATTTTGAATGAACCCAAACAAGATTATTAGGAGACTCTTTTAGGTGCACTCGGGTATTTTCCAAATCCTGTATGTAGGCCTGCCATTCATCAACCCACTGAATTTCCAGTCTAATCTCATCCGCATTTTTCCATGCCTGAGCCCAAATGGTGGTCTGACCAAGTGCGTTGATTTGAGCAAGAGTACTAAAGGATTTCTGGTGCAGGGAATCCCTAAGGCCCATCGAAAGAGAGTAATTTTCATTACACCCAACCCAAGGGTCCAGACCAATTCTGCATCGATCCCCATTACCAATATTCCAGGAAAGTCCTTGACCCACCAGTTCAAAAACAAGAATGGTAGCTTTCCATATTTTTGAAACTCTCTTAATTTCTTTAAAGGATGTTCTAATCTAGTCGTCCAAACGAGTAGGATCAATATATTTTCTTCTAACCATAGGGGTCCATAAAATTTTTTTAGTAGGAATCCTCCAGATAGTTTTAGCAGCCAGTGCTAAGGTGAAAGATTTTATTTTCTTGATACCCTAGCCCCCCTATTCCTTAGGTTTTGCAATCTTATCCCACACCACCCAAGATAGAGTTTTCTTGTCCTCGTTACCCGAGCAAAGGAACTTTCTGCAGATGCTTATGATTTTATTAAGAATACCAATAGGAACCCATGCTAGAGTGATCCAATAGACTGTAATGGTTAATAAAAAAAAATTTATTAGGACTAATATCCCCGCTCTGGAAAGCCATTTATGACTCCAAGAATTAATTATTTTTTCAATTTTCGAGACCAGCCAATACCTATCCTGATTTTGATACCCATCCGGCTTTAGCAAGAATCCTAAGTACTTTATGCATGTTCCCAATGGTGCGTGAAGGAAAGGAAGGAGACCAGAAGTCCATAAGAGATCAACTTTGAGAATTCCCTTGTGGGCGAGGGAGGACTTTTGATTGTTGATAGTTAGGCCTGTTGCCTTCATGAAAAGATTCAAAATTTCTTTTAAATTTTTGACTTCACGTCTATTACTGTTGCTGAATAACATAATGTCATCCGCAAATAGGAGATGTGTGATGATTATATTTGAAGCCACATCGATGATGCCCCCAAGGGTCCCAAATCTTTTGGCCTCGTGAATGATTTGACTAAGGCCCTCAGCCACCAATAGGAAGAGTAATGGAGGCAATGTACATCCATGTCTCAACCCTCTTTGATTTGAAAAGAATTGTGAGGTTGCTCCATTAATAAGAACAACAAAAGAAATATTAGTGATACAACTCATAATCCAATTAATAAAATCAATATGGAACCCAAGATGGGTCAATATAATTCTAAGATAGAGCCAAGTGATTCTGTCATGTGCCTTAGAGAGTTCAATCTTGACAACCATACATCTTTTGTGGGATAATTTAATACTATGGAGAGTCTCATGTGCCACCCCAATGGCTTCATGAATTTGTCTACCATCCAGAAAACCAAAATTTTCTTTTGAGATAGAGCATGAGAGGATAGGCTTTAAACAATTGGCAATCACTTTAGAAATAACTTTATAGATACAATTACAAAGGCAGATAAGACAGAAATCATCGAAAGAGGATAGAGCATCACTTTTTGGAATGAGGGCCAAGAATGTAGATTTGATGATGTCATGGATTTGGCCTAGTGATCGAGATTCCTCCACCACATTTGTAATGGCATCCCCCATCAAATTGAAAATTTTTGAAATAATTCCATAGTCCAACCAACAGGCCTAGGGTTTTTTTGAGCTTGCATAGCTGCTTTTAAAATGTGTTCGATCTCTTTTTTTTCCACGGGTGCCAAAAGTAAATTATTGCTTCCCTCATCATCATAGCGAGGAAATAGTTGAGAAACTTGAATGAATTCCTTGATATTTACCCCTTATTGAGCATAATAAAGGATTTTGAAGTGATTTCTCCCCATGGAAGATAGATCTTTGAATGTCTTCACCTTAATCCCTGCTGAGTTTTCCATTTCCCAAATGGTATTGGTGTTTTTCCGCCCCTTAGCATAATTGTGAAAAAAATTTGTATTTTCATCTCCTGCTGCAAGCCCGGCTTCTTAAGCACCAAATCTCTTCTCTATTATTGAGAATTTTCTTCCTTCTAGTTTCCAGCTCTTTAATCTTATTCTGTTCCTCCTCATCCACAAATCCCTTCTCCCCAACACTGTACAAGGAGCCCAAGGACTCATTGATAATTTTAATTGATTCCATATATTTTTGGGCCTTTTCTTTGGCCTAGAGAATGGTGGCTTTTTAAATATTTTTCATGTTATCAATGAAATCTTGGGCATGGGAGTAGCCCTCTTCCACCGAGGGGTAGCTCTAATGATCAACCACCAATTGGTGGTAATCAGCCTCCTTGAGCCAGCCAACGTTAAACTTGAAAGGAGTAGGAGGCTTCTTGAAAGGACCCAAAAACTCCAATAGAATATGGGAATGGTCAGATATCCCACCAGAACCAGCCCATTGCCGAAAGCCAATAGGATTGTTGGAAAAATAATCACTTAAAAGGAAACCGTGCAATCTTTTGGTGATGTGGGCCTCACCCACTCAATTGTTCCTCTAAGTGGGGGTTAATTTAGTAAGAGAGGGGTCGAAAAGGGATCCTTCCCACATCATTTTTCAGGAAATAATCGGCCAGAGGGTCAATCCGAGCACACGGGCCCTAGGCTTCAGATTGACCCAAGGAAAAATTTAAGTCGCCCCCACAATCAAATTTGGGCCATTCATAAAGGATTTGCCCCAAAAATTATTCCCAAAAGAAAATCTCTCCACACAGGGACCATAAATGTTAAGCACCGAAAAATTAGATCCTAATTCCATAGAGTAAGCCTCTACACCAATCAAAGATTTCGATGTGCGGCAATTGATCAAATTTACTGAATTATTCTTTAGACCGGTCATGAGACCACTAGAGCGGCCCCTTACATTGGAAGAAACAAAGGTCCAATTTGGAAGAAATGAAGATAGAAAATGAGAGATTTGTGCCCCAGTACCCAAGGTTTTCTAAAGTAAGATGATGTCTGGATGGTGTACATGAACAAGGTTTTTAAAGGCTAGTTTTTTGGGCTCACTAGCTAAACCCCTACAATTAAGGAGAGCACAATCATTTGGTAACAAGGTCCAAGGAAGTCACTGCTCTAAGCACCCCTTTGAGGGATAATTGTATGCCATCAAATATGTCAATAATGTCCATGAGTTGAGCTTTAGAAAGGTCAAACTTCCTACCCCTGAGTTTTTTGACTTTCTCAATATTAGGCGATTTTCCTAGTCCCCCAAAAATTTCCTTCTCTAGTAGTTTATTTTATCTTTCTCTCAAATTATAAGGGACAATGTTAATGGATAGTTTGGTGATTGTGGTAATGGTACTATCCATAGCCATAGATAAGTTACCAACACACAGAGCAGGGGTGGATACAAGCCTGGAGAGACCAGGCTTAGCCAAATTACTGAACAAAATATCAAAAGAGTTTAAAATAGGAGAGGAGGGGCAAGGGTATGTACTTGCTAAATCCAAGGTAGGAATAGTAGGGGGAGGCAGCGGTTGCTCCACCCCCATGTCCACCTCCTCCATCTCGACCACTGCATCTGATTCTGTTATATTATCAGCCATCTAAAATTAAACCACCGGATCATGTTAAACCCCCTCGACATATAGGGTCCGCTCCACGGCTGCGTGTTGCCCCAACTGCATAATAGGATCCTCCCGCACCCTGATGTCTGCCTCGGTGAGATCCTCCAAGTTTTGGACCTCCTGTCTATATCTATCATTGTGGGAGGATCCCCTTTTTTGCTTGTGGCTTTTTTAAATCCCAAAGGATAGTCTATGGCCAAGTGGCCCAATGTGTGGCATCTATGACAGCAGAAAGGGAGTGTTCCTAATAAATCACCTGCTCAAAGGCATGTCCTTCCGTGTTCAAAACAATTTTCCCAATCAGTCCTTCCCTTGGGGTCAACTTGACTAGAATTCTCGTAGTGTTCCTGGATCTTGTTTCCAAGAAGGACATATCCACTCCCAAGAAGGTCCTGAAGCTGTTCCCAATAGCCTTGAAAACCTCCATGATCCAAAAGTGAGGCGGAAGATCCGGAAGATGAACCAAAAACAAGATCTCATCCACCCTCTCTCTGTTAGCATTGAAAATTGGAGTCCACCATTTGAATAGAATAGGAGCAATACTAAATCCCCATTGATGATCCATGACCAATTCCAGCGTTGCTACATTTTTTAAAGTCACCATAAACCATATTTTTGATAGCGTAATGACCTGAACATCCCTATTAGGGGTCGCCAACAAACTAGTTTGAATCCATTCCGTAATATAATCCATAGAGAAAATTTTCCCTCTGGCCCTTCTCACTAACATAAGTTTAGAGGCCACCATCACACTATCGAAATGTAGATCAACCCCAAAAATGAAATTCGGGCATTCAGATTTGTCCTTAATTGTTTTTCCTTTATTTCTTTTGTTACCCTTTTGTCCATCGAATTTCACAGAAAATTTGGACGACCGTGCGCCACCTCCAGAGGATCCTTCCTTTGTCTGGGCAACATCATTTCTCAATTTACTTAACTTGACCCCCAACACTTCCCTATCGTGATTGTGTTTTGAGCTAGCCTGAGATGGGCACTGACTAAACCCCGTCCAGATGGGAGGGTTTCCATTCCAAATTAAATATGCCTCCCTTTCACTAAAAGCACCCGGAAGGCCCTGAAAACCACCACTCATACCGCCCAGTGAGAAGCTACCAAAACCACCACAAGAGCCCCACTCCATCCTTATGAGGTCTATCATCCCATGGACAATTGAAACCCATGCACCACATGAGGGTCCAAGCCCAGATTCCGAATGGCCAAAGGAGTGTCCACATCTTTTTTGTCTGTCTTATTCACACATGGGGTCAAAGGTATGTTACCACAGATAGAGCCAAGATTCGGATTTCCTTCCACCCCCGGCCCAATAAGGATGTCCTCCAAACCCCCTGAAAAGATGTGTTAAGGGCAGATCAGAAACCAGAGGACCAGAGGGTGCTGCCCAAGGCATACTTGTAGAGACAATGGATTTTCCAAAACCGAGAGGCTTGTGTAGAGAGACAAAACTAACCTGCTCCACTGACCGATGTTGAGAAAGGGGAAAATAAACATTTTTAAGGGAGGCAAAACCTACCTCAGTGTTCCACTTAACCTTCTCTTCCCCACCCTTTTCATCATATGACCGAGAGGGAAGGGATACTTTCACCAGGTCAGGGCTCGTAGGGTCTAAATCCCATACTGACAGGATGTTTTTAGCTTCTCGCTCCTGTAGAAAAAGTTGAATAACCTAAGGATGAAGGATGGAGACTTGGTGACAGAGCATCTGATTGCCTTCAATACTGTGGTAATTCATTTTTCATTTGTTTATATTAAAATATCATATGAAGACAAGTGTATCAGTTTGTTGTGTTCTTTATCAAGTTCATCGGAAAATCTCGTTATTGAAATAGGTAGCAATACAACTACCTTGAATTTTTAGGAAATTGTCTCAGCCTTGCTGCCGGAGGAAATGAGATGAAAAAATATGGAGGGAAATAATGGATATGCCTTATTTGTACAAGGAAGTTCCCAGAACATGAACAAAATATTTTTTCAAGTGGGAGATCTAAATTGAGAGGGAGATCTAAATCTCTAGGAAAGCCAGTAAACATGTGCTGGAAATGTGGAAAGGAAAGGCAATTCAAAAAGGAATGCATATCTAAAGCTCCTAAGAAAGGAAATGGATTTGATGATGCTTCGATACAGAGGAAAAAACCACCTCAGATGAAGGTGGGGATATGTATTTTTCTTCTTCCTAAAATAGACATGTAGATCATTAGGCATGGTTGATTGAGTCAGGTGCATCCTTTCACTTCACTCCCCATAGGGAGGTGGTTATGCGAGTATGAGAAGTATGATGGTGGTGATGTATTCTTAGGGGATGATAGGAAGTCCATAATCATTGAACGTGGAAAATTCAAGCTAAAGTTACAAGGTGGAAGGATTAGAACACTTCCTGGTGTTCTGCATATCCCTCCATTGGACAGAAATCCAATTTCTGTAAGAAAGATGGACGATGCAGGTGCAAAAACAGTGTTTGAGAAAGATACCTACAAGAGGGTTTGGGGAGAACTAGTATTAATGAGGGATTTTGGATTGGAACTCTGTATAAGCTTCACAGTAGCACTGTTATTGATGGGTGCAATAGTTTTGTGGTTCCTGATAGTGGAGAGGAAAGCCTAGCGGTATTTGGAGAAAATACCATGCTATGGCATCAAAGGCTTGGACATATTGGAGAGAAGGGCCTTCAGATACTCCATGGTAATGGTATGGTATAAGGTATGTCTACTTTCTCTCTGGATTTCGATTTATGTGAAAATTGTGTATATGGGAAGAAGAATCGGGTGAGTTTTCCTTTTGGTGCTAAGACGATGAACAATTTATTAGAGCTTGTGTATAGTGATGTGTTTGGAACTATGTCGATTCCATCACTGGGTAAGTATGTGTACTATGTTTCATTCATAGATAACTTATCAAGGAATACATGTATGTATGTGCACAGGGTCTGGGGTAGCGGCCTGAGAAATTTTTTTAGATCCTATTTTAGGTGGGACGACCCGCATATGGTTTTGTGCATGGGTCTGCACATGGTCTTGCGGCATGATGGTTTTCTGCCCCTAGTATTTTGTATATTTGATCAAGGGAACTACGGTTATGTTCTAATCAAGGGTTAATGTATTGGAGTTTATGAATGCTTCGACATGTATATATATGTGTTGTAACACTGAAAGGCATAGAATGAAAATTCAAGCTGGTAATACCGATTTGGGATCCAGGGGAAAAATATCTGTGTATATATATTTTATGTTTTATGCTCTTTCTATTGTTTATTTTCTATTTTTAAGTATTTGTTTGCAGATAATTTCCGTAGAGGTTTAAAACATACAATTTTTGTGCAAGGATGTAATTTCATTAACCATTGCCTCCTTCCAGATTTGTCCATCCTCTGAATCCACTACCTCCCTGATAGTTCTGGGATCATCATTAGTGATAGATAAAGAAAAATTCAAACAGAAAGAAAATGGACTATACCTTTCTCCTTGCCTTATTTCTTGAATTGATCTTCTCAAAGCTGGAGTTTGTGGCTCTTCCTCTTTTGAATATTTTTCTATTGTAGAGTTTGATTCTTCCTTCTTTAGCTTAAACTCTAATTTCTCAGGTTCCTTTGGTAGGAATTCATGTTTAACATCATATTTCACCTCTCTAAACACTACATCTAGGTTATGCACAACCTTCCTTGTTTCTGGGTTCCAAAGCTTATAACCTTTTAAACCGTCCTAATCCCAAATAAAGTTTTACCTTTCATATTTACTATCCAACTTGGTTCTTTTATCCTTTGTATTATGTAAATATGCATCAAAACCAAATACCCTCAGATTTGAAAGAGAGGGTTTCTTACTAGTCCATACTTCATGTGGAGTCTTATCCTCCAAAATAGATGAAGGTGATCTGTTAATCAAGTGGCATGCGGTATCCATTTCCTCTGCCCAGAATTCTTGTCCTAACCTGGTACCACTGAGCGTGCTTCTTTCCTTTTCCATCAATGTGCTATTCATTCTTTATACAACTCCGTTTTGCTGAGGTGATTATGGTGTAGTTTTTGTCGTGTTATACCACACTTCTTACAAAACTCTTCAAATTCCTTTTTGCAGAAATCTCCAGCATTATCTATCCTTAACATCTTTATCTTCTTCCTTGTCTCGTTTTCTATTAGAGAATTAAATTATTTAAATCTTTCATAGACTTCATATTTATTCCTCGGGAAAAATATCCATGTATCCATTGGGAATTCAACTATAAATGACACACAGTGCACAGACTTACCAAGTGATGGAACCGACATACGTCCAAACACATCACTATGCACAAGATATAATATCTTGTTCACCCTTGTAGCACCAAAAGGGAAACTCACCTGATTCTGCTTCCCATATCCACAATGTTCACAGAAATCGAAATCCAAAGAGATATTGAACATACCTTCTACCATAACATTACCATGCAGTATTTGAAGGCCCTTATCTCCAATATTTCCAAGCCTTTGATTCCATAGCATGGTATTTTCTCCAGATACCACTAGGCTTTCTACTCCACTTTCAAGAATAACAGAACTATTTCAGCCATCAATAACAGTGCTACACAGAAGCTTGTACAGAGTTCCAATCCAAAATCCGCGCATCAATAATAATGATCCCGGAACCATCTTAGAGGTATCCTTGTAGAAAAATGTTTTGCACCTGGATCTTACATCTTCCTTATAGAAATTGGATTTTTTTCTAATGTAGAATATGTAGAACACCAGGAAGTGTTATAATCCTTCCACCTTGCAACTTCAGCTTCAATTTTCCACGTCAAACGATTATGGCCTTCCTATCATCCCCTATGAAGACATCACCACCATCATACTTCTCATACTCATAGAACCACTCCCTATTAGGAGTGAAGTGAAAGGATTCACCTCAGTAAATCAACCTTGCCTCATGATCTACATGCATATTTGAAGAAGAAGGCAAGTAGAAATATCCACCATCACCTAGGGTGGTTTTAGCCTTTGTAGAAGGAGAATCATCAGATCCATTTCCTTTCTCAGGAGCTTTAGATATACAATCCTTTTTGAAGTGCCCTTCCTTTCCGTATTTCTAGCACACCTTTACAGGATTTTTCTGGAGATTTAGATCTCCCACTTGAGAAATTATTTTTATTTCTATTATGGGACCCTCCACGTATAGACAAGGAATCTCCATTATGGACCTCCATATTTTTGTATGTCATTTCCTCTAACACCAAGGCTGAGACAATTTCAGCAAACTCCAAGGTAGTTGTATTCCTACCTATTGCAACAACCAAACTATTCCATGTATCTGGTAGAGAACATAAAAAAATTGATGCACTTATCTTCATCTGATATTTTAATATCAACAGATAAAAACTTACTTACAATAGTAATGAATGCGTTCAAATGCTCTATCACTGAGTCTCCATCCTTAATCCTCAAGTTATACAAATTTTTTCATAGGAAAAATTTAGTCACTAGAGACAGAGATTGATACAAAGTCCCTAACTTGTCCCACAAATCCTTCATCTTATCTTCCTTATATGCATTCAACAACACCAAATCTGAGATACACAACTGTATTGTGCACTTTTCTTTCCGTTCCAACTTTTCCCAATCTTCATCTGACATTGTCGTTGTTTTAGTACCCGGATCCACTGCGATCCACTGATATTTATCCACCAGTAGATCCTCCATATTGAGCTTCCACAAATCAAAACTATGACCATTAAATTTATTTATCTCTATCTTTCCACTGCTCACCATCTTCTTTCACCGAAAGAATCAATCTCAGAGATCTCCTATAGAAGAGGGTCTACCACAAGCTCGAGAAAAACCCCTCAGCAGCAAAGGCATCCCCTTGAAGCCAAAATATATCTAATACCAAATGTAGGTTTTAACCATGTACATAAATTATCTGCAAATGAACTCTTAAGACAAAAATTAAACAATAACGACAGCATAAAACATAAAAAATAATACACATAAATTTGTTCCCCTTGATCCCAAAACCGAGACTACCATCTTGAATTTTCATTATATTATTTTCAATATTATAGCACATATATATACATGTCAAAGAATTCATAAATCCCAATCCATTAACCCTATATTCGAACATAACCATAGTTCCCTTGACTAGATCTACAAAATAACATGGGAAAAAAAACCATCATGCCCAAAACCATGTTGTGCTCAACTTAGTGTTCCTAAATTGAGGTCATTAATTGTCAACCAGGGCTAGTAAACTACTGAAGTGTGGTGCACTATATGTGCCTAGGCATCTGTTTTCTCACTACGTTTTATTTAGTGTTTTTCTGATGTTTTTGGTTTTATGGTTTTATGTTAAAAAGGAAAGCACTAAATGTTGATGAAGGATAGTTGTTGGACACACTAAAAACAGAGCAAAACCTATTCTAAACTGTGTAAGGAACTAAAGAACAGAGAATGCAAAGCTTGATAATGACTCCTAGTAAGGAAATAAATCACAACATGAACTCAATAACTCATAGCATGAACTCATCCCGTTCATTCATTAGGAATATGTTGGAATAGTTTGAGAAAAGAACAAGTTTAATACAAATGAGGTTCTCCTAAGGACACAATCATCTTACAATATTACAAATAATCTCATCCATGGCTAGAGGTTTATTGGAACACAATTGAAAAGAGATTATTTGTAGCACAATAAGATTTCTACTCTAAATTAACTTGTAATGCTAAGATTACTCCATTCTGCAGCTCATCTTGTCACTAGTAAACCTCATCCAAAAGTTAGAGATTTTCTAAAATAGTTTTTGGAAAGAAAGGTTTAATTGTGAATTTGCAAAGGATTGCAGAATAATCAAGGCCTTAAACTGATATTCCTAACTCCTGTCCAGATGATGATGTATTAATAGAAAGTCAGAACAAAAGAGGTTTTGTAAATAATGAAGGCCGTGGAATCTAATGTTAACAATTAATACTACTTAAAGAACAATGGATAACACTGAGAATGCAATTGATCAAACTTGAAATACAGTAACCACAACTAAACTACAGTGCCATTAACCTAATTTGAAATATAGTGAACAAAGTTGAACTAGAATGCCACTAATCTAACTTGAAATGCAGTGAATTAAAACTGAACTAGAGTGCCATTATCAAACTTGAAATATAGTGATAGAATTAAACTAAAATGACATCTACCTCCGGAGTGCTACAACTAGACTAAAGATGCAACTAATCACTAAAATGTTTCAACTCTGTCTCATTCGGAATTAGTGGTATTTTGGAATAGTTTGTAGAATAGGACTGGCTGCAACATGTTATGTAAATGAGCATGAAAACATACAATTCAACAAAACACAACAAAGCTCTAAAACACCACAGCTATGTCTCATCCGAAGTTAGTGATATTTTGGAAGAATTTATAAGATCATGACTAGCTGTAACAACTGATGTAATTGAGCATAAGAACGTAAAACTAACTCCTAAAATACTACAGTCACACCTCATTCGACATTAGTGATATTTTGGAAGAGTACGTAAGAACGAGACTAAACTGTAGCATCTAATGCAAATGAATATAAAACTCAAAGTTCAGAAAGTCAATTAAACTAGGAATGAAACGAGGCTAAATTACTTATCTAAATTATATGAACAAAGCTCCTCAGGTAGCAGGGGCCCTCTACCACCGGAGTAGCACACAAATCTACTCAAGATTGACTCAGCTCGTGCAATAAAATGATGTTTCTTTCATTAAAGGAGAAATTATTCAAAACAGAGTATTTACGGCCTTCAAAGATCTAGCAACAAAAACAAAATCTAACCAACAGTTTCTCGGTCTCCCGAGTCATACTTATAATGAAGTTACATAACTACTCTTTGAGAAAAATGGGGATAAGTGTCTTTCCCACTTCTAATCAAATTAAAAATCTTATTAACAGTCTTGTGCTTAACTGCGGACATCTGTAGAGTCCGTGTTTTGATAGGAAACTGCTTCTCTTCTACGTGCATAACCGCTTTGATACTTTAACTCAGACTTCGTGGGGAGCAAGAGATGATGGGGAGGTGTTGTGGATTTCACCCATATGCCTTTTTCTTTGCAGTGACACTTGGAACCTACATAAACATGAGGATGGCTGCAGAACAGACGACTGGCTACGGAATGCCTGTATTCTGTAGCCGAGTCTTAGTCAAAATTACTACACCAACAAAATCATAAAAACATAGCAAGTTAGTCATTATATAAATTCTTAAAGAAATTTTAATTAATCCTATTGATCAGTTAAGCCCGTAATTGATGAGGGACAAAGAAAATGAAGTGGAATGTGGTGAAAGAGAAGAACATCTTTGGGGCTCAACACCATGCGCAAATCTATGCACAAAACCATAGGTAGGTATTCCTGAGGCTAGTCGTGGAAAGAATATAACACACACCCAACACTCTCTTCTCACTTGGCTAGGTCTTTGCTTAAGTCGATATATCTATTTAGTGTCCTCTCTGCGTCTCCAGTTGTGGATTTCTGAGGCTGCATGTTGAGATGTAATTCATCCTCCCTCTCAACCACCAAGTCTCTAAACTTTTCCTTGCTTCTCAAGGATTTGCATGAATCTTGTACCTCAAGTGCATATAGGTTCTTGACTAGCACACTGATCCATTTCATTTCTCTCATGGTGATGTGTCTAAGGAAAACCTTTCTTTTGTTAAATATCACTTCATAGCCACAATCTTCCAATACCACAATGGAAACAAGATTAGTCTTTAGTCTTGGAATAAAAAAAAACATTTGCAAGTCTAAGAGAGGAGACAGACTCCCTCTGAAATGTAATAGTACCAATGGTGGTCGCGCTATACCTCCCATCATCTCAAAAATGTATGTTCTTCTTCAAGTCCTTCCAATAGTAGAAAATGATGAAATTAGTTACTAGGTGACTAAAACCTTTAGTCACCGCAATTATTTCAAGTGAATTACTACTAAATTTGAGCAATTTTAAGTGACTGAACTAAAACTGCCTAACTTAAACGACTAATTTAGTCTAGGGATAAAATATATGACTAGATAATAAGTGACAAAACTAAAAGAGACTAAATAAAATTAATAACTTAGTCCAGGACTAAAATATATGACTATATAATAAGTGAAAAAATTAATAATGATTAACATAAATGACTATTATAGTCCAAGAATAAAAATATGACCAAATAATAAGTACAACAAGTATATGAATTTGTCATTTATGTTAGTTATTTTTAATTGTGGCACTCTGGATATGGAAAATTGCAATTTTTTTACTGAAGTGTTTAATTTCACTACAGGGGTCTTTGAATCCATCTGCAGCATTAAAATTTAGAGACAAACACGTATTTGAATCCATCTACAATGTTAAAATTCTAAATACCCTTTTGTCTCTAAATTTTAACACTGCAGATGGATTCAGATATTATCAACATCGATTTGACCTTCCTTCATCATTAAGGCAAGGCTCTCCTTCACCATTTTTTCATAGGAGGGAAAGGCCAATGGAACTTGAGATGAAGGAAAATAAAAAAAACAAACCAAAGAAAGTCATAACTTCTGAATCTTATGAAAACCATAAGAAATTCATATTACATTTCATGTCTTTCTCTGATCTATAGCTAGGATCAAATGGAAACCAAACTCAAAGCTAGACAATGTACAAACATTGAATATGGATTCAATTTTAGAAATTATCATTTAAAAAGAGGCTAGCTTTGCCCCAAGATGACAGTCCCTCCTCCAAGACCTCGCCACAACTTCCATAGTTGTCAAATTTTACAATAATAGAACCTCTAAAGTACAAGCTTACCATATACTTAGAACTTAGTTTGGAATTTATTTGATTCTTGAACTCTTTAAATGATGAGTAAAGATCATTAAGTATATAGATTGAAGAATTTTCTTGTAGTTATTGATGAACTTGTTAACCATCCATAGAGGAATACTTCCCTTAGACATGTACTTGATTTTGTCCACAATGAAATAATCCTACAATGTTTTTGGTATATTCGACAAGACTACATCTTTAAAGTAATGAATATTTAATTCTTAATGTTAGAAAATCCTTTAAGAGGGAGAGACAATCAAAGTCGCATAGGAGGAGGTATTCCCTTTGTTTAGTGAACCTTCATGGAGATAAAGCAATAAATGCAAGATTAACCTCTTGTTTATGTGATAATTAGGGAATTTATATCCATTTTATGAAATATTAGTCTTAGATAATGGGAAAGAGTCTCCTATTTATTATAAATAACCCTTACCTCTATTTATAGAGTACCTTCTCACCATCACAATCACAATAATCAATTTTTTAAGCATAAACTACATCAAAACTCTTTAAATATGCAAATAAATAGCCTCCACACATGAAAGTGAAAGCATATTTTGAGCATGTTTAAAGGAATTTAGAATATAATATAGAAGAATTAGAAAAAATATTAATAAAACAATAATTTAAATAATTCTCTTTAACAAAAATATATTAAAAATTAAAAAATAACATTAATAAATAAGTAATTTATATTAAAATCCCACTTTAGTAATGAATAATTACTTAATTTTTAATTGATTTATGTAGAATATTAATGTATATCAATTAAATGTGGCTCAAAGAAATGAGACAAGCCATTATTATCCCACCCACTCAATTAGGTTCATTCATTTTCCCTCTTGTGCGCATTTATTTTCCAAATCCAAAAAGAATATTAAACTGTAAAAAATTCCAAATTATTTGAAAATCATTTTATTCAAATACAAATATATGGCACCTTTAGATTTAAATATTCTTTGTATTTTGCCACTATTGTGTTATCCCTCTCCCTGTATTGAAACGAGCTCACGAGCTCGCTTTTGAACAATCTTGGTTTGCAATCATCCCAGAATAAATCCCTGAGCCCCCAAATATCTTCATGCATGGCTTCCAAAAGTTCTTTTTCATTTCCTCACCATCAAAACAAGTTCAGAAAATGTATTTTTTTGCAAGAGAGTGATAAAATTTGAAAACCCCATAATTTTTCTTGTGGCTATCAAAAATCCTCTATACTTTGTCTTAGACAAATTTCATTAAATAAGCCACTGTATTCTCCGAACTAAATTTTTCGAAAGAGGTTGTACTCATAACATTGTTTTAAGTGACAAAATTAGAGAAAAAGGTTCATTAAAGTATCTACAAGGGTTCATTCTATTCAATTATTTTGAGCTTTCAATATAAAATTTTGACTCTATTTTGGATTATAGACAAGATTTCAGAAGCTAAGGCTCTTTATAAATGGGCTAGAGGAAGTTGTGCTCAAAATTTTGTCTAAAAAAATTACAGAGTCTGGGAAGAAATTCATTGAGTTAAATGATAGGATTATGATAGATTTTGAGTAGTTTGATTGAATGATTTCTCTTTCAGTTATGTACATTTCAAAGTTTTTGGAGAATAGACATTGATTATTCTACTATTTGACAATAATCTATTCAAATTACATAGAAGAAGATAGAAAGTTGAGACTAAACATTTTTAATTTTCAAGTGGTTCATAGATATCTTCAAGTGGCTTATATTTGTATGGAAAAAGAAATTTATGTTAGTATGAAATCAAGAATTTGATGCTTCAACTGAATTACTATGCTCCAACAGGTTTTCCCTTTTGGATCATCTCTCTACATTAGAATACAATATTTAATTCTCTTTAGTGTTTGGAGAAGTCAAAACTAATGGATCAGGAAGCATGGACTGTAAAAAAAATTAGTAATGGAGGGAAACTTTATCCTTCACAAGATAACAACATAGAGGAAAAGTCATGGTACCTTTTCTCACTTTTTCCAGAATAGGAAATCCAAGAAGGCTATTAGAAATTACATAGATAATCTATTTTCTTTTTTTAACACCGGCTGAAGTGGAGAAATGTTGCCACATTATAGGTCACCTCAATCCACCACAGAAGGAGGTCTTGTAACCTGCTCCAAATTTCCATTTTCTCTCTAAGAAAGTTTGTATGACAAACCACTATACTTTTAATGGTTTAATGTAAATGAAACTCCTTTGGTGAGTCTAAGAAAAAGGCCTCACGAAGAATTGGTGCAAATTGATACATGTATCAGAGCCAAAAAAGTTCAAAAATTGGAGCCAACTTCACCGATTAAAAATTGAAAACAACCTGGAATCGTATCTTCAGGATGAGATTGTTTGAAGCACTCCAAAAATTCAAGTATGTTGCTACTATGCTACCTTTCTATCGATTGAAATTATTTATTTTATTGCTATAATATCATTTATATAGTGCTAGTTAAAACTCTCGAAATATAGACTTTATTATTCATCTAGTTTATTATGAGACTTTGTACTCAAGGTCATGAGAAGAAAAATCCAATACTCTTCAGCTAGTCAAGCATAAGTTCCTGAAAGTTAAATAGTAATTATCTCTATCTATTTTCCCACTGTGTAGTGGGCATATCTCTTATTTTAGCAAGCCTTTGAATCTTCCTCTCTAACTGCATAAGGAAAGAAAATTTATGAACTCTTCCCTGACAAATATGAAATTCAGATGCAGTTTCGGCAATGGTATTCACAAATTGTAAGAAACTATTGCACAAGAACCTTATTACAGTCCTTTCTTCTCAATGCCACTCAGAGGCTAAAATGAGAATTTTTTCCAACCATCCAAAATACATAGCTCCTCCTTCTCACTTAGTAATTTAGCTATTGAAATATGATTAATGGAGAAAAGATTTAATTGTGTCCTTATTGTTTATTTTCTCCTTCGAACCTGGATTGTTTATCTTCTCTTACCAGCTCATTTCCTTGAGAGCACAGGGTTGCCTTTTACGTGCCCATTTTCCCTTCTGTATTACACAAATATCCAAAACAACCTTATTACCTTGCATATATTCTTAGGCTCCTTCCTTCTTCCATTGATCCTCTAGATTATAATATGGATGTTAATCATAAAAACAATGCAGGATACACTGCTCATATTCTAGACAGGATTGATTCATTTCTACATGTGTGGGAACTGTGCGGGAACAAGTTGAATTTTCCTTCTTATGACAACTACAAAATGATAGACCGCTAATATTTGAGACCAGATTTCTCCTTTTCTACATGTGCCAGAACCTAGTTGAATTTTCCTTCCTCTTATCATCTTGATTCTTGCTTAGCTTAGTCCAACTTCTTACTTTGGAAGTTTACAAAAAATTTACAGAACCCATAACATCTTGTGTACCTGAGTGGTGCATTTCCAAAATTAATAGGTGAAGTCCAATTTCCCAGCATCCAAATTCCTTCAATTCACTATTGATACAAAAAAGAAATTATAGCTAGCTACTAACATTCTCACTTAAATCTTTAACAATATTCCCAGGAATTACGTATCTCATTTAGTGTTTCTATTCATCAGAATTTAAGGAGATAGTTTAGAAAATCTCACACATAGAGGGAAATCAGCAAGAACATTCTTCAAGAGATTAAATCTAAACTCTCCTTAAAAATCACATATCTATCATTCCTACTAATAAAAATATGAGGTGATTAGGCTTGTTCTAGTGCAATCTATGAACATATTGATGAGATCCATCATTAGACATATTCAGAGGGGTTAACAGTCACCTCTTTGTCTTCTTAGATCTCTTTTTCTTGCATTTTTATTATTATTTGGTCTTATGATGTTAGTATAGGTGGTGATTAAGGATAACATACTTTGAGTACCTAATATGAGGTTGAGTGCAGAAAATAATGATTTATTAAGCATTTTTATAAATATTTTATCAAAAATACTTGGAGAAGAAAACATGGAGAAATTGTAAGAGGATTGTCCACCCTAGATTCTCTCTAGTAATTCGAACTCCAAAGGCAGCCAAAGGATCCCAAGGATTCTCTCCAGAAATTCGAATTCCAGAGGCAACCAAGAAACTCAAAGAGGAGTGTACTCAATATTTGTTTATTGAGAGTCAAGAGGACTCAATAACCATTTTCTAGGGAACTGTTGGTAGCTACCCTATAGAATAAATAGAGTACAGCTAGATCTAGGAAGAGTTAGTCAATACTAGTCGATTCTAGTTAGAACTATGTTGCAAGTTATTGAGCTTTTTATTATTTCAGTGATCAAACTTTCATAGACGTATGAAGTTATTCTTTTATGAAATGAGAATACTGATTCCATTTTACTGATTTAAGTTTCAGAGAGCTAGGCTCATGGGTTAGGGCCCAATCCATGTGCCTCAGCCTCTGTGTTGTATTGGTTCTTTGATTTCTATCATTTCATTAGCTCCGCTTCTGATAATTTCATTTATGCTTCAAGTTGTTGCTTAGTCTTTGCTTTCAGTTTGCTGTTGTAGATTTCCATTTGCTTGTGAGTAGCAGAATAGAGGAAAAACTCCAAAATCTCTGGTCAAGCTTACCCCTCTCATCTCTGTCAATAGAGTTCGAGCAATGTATACCTTCCCACAGGCCAAAAATTTATTTATGTTTGAGTTTAGGGAAGAAATTGCATTACCAGGTCCAAGTCTCTCTTTCACTATTGTTATCATGCATTTTTGTCAAATTTCCATGCATGAATCCACAAGTGTGTTACACTTATAAGCACTGTTGGTGGACCTCCATCCCCACCTATTTTCCACTCATTTTCAACGATTGCACCCACCTTTTCCCCTAAAAACACTTAAACCCTTCAGCCATCTTATTCCTTTTTCTTATTCTTGGTTTCCTTTACCTTTTTAACCCTAAACGCTTGAAAAAAACCATCTAAACCATTCTTCTGCCTTTCCTCCTCGAAATCCCCGCTACCATACTTCGCATTTCGCACTTCGCATTGTTTACGTCGTTCTCGTTAACACTTACCGCTCTTCTCCCCAATTGCGATATTGTGACATCGCATATCGTGGATCACAACCTTTTTTCTATTTCCTTTCCCACTTACCTAAATTATCGCATCACAATCACACTTCGAAACTCTTTTCCCTTTTCTTTAAGACTTACTGCTCATCGTTTCTGATTGCGATCTTGCGATATCGCAAATTGCACCATTCCCATGTTTGCTTTACACTTACCGCTCATTCTGCTAATTGCAATATCAGCCTTGCTCTGCGTTGGTCACTGGTACCACACATTAGCCATTTGGCTAGGTCATGCGGTTTAGACTTAGCTTCCTTTCCACTATTTTTCTTTTCCGGCTAATTAAATTTGTTCCATTTTTGTCATTTCTTTCAACAACTTAGTTTGTTTCCTTTCTCGCTATTTATTTCTTCCTATGGGCACCTACTTTCCAATGTACCTTGCCAATTTAAGAACAGCACCGTAAGGTAGAAGAGGATAACATGAACAATCCATCTACCGTGAGGTACATAGCAATGTCACCTCAAAGTTGAAGAGAACCCAAGTTGACAAGAAATAGGGAACCCCCTGGAAGTCGTAACACTTCTCGGTGCAATACTGTGGCTCACCACGAGACCCATGCTAGGGACTAATGTTTTATTCCTATTTGGCACAAAAGACCAGGTTTATCCCCATTGGCAAATTTCCAACATCAGTGGCTCCCTCTGGGGATTTCTCACCATCAACATTTAGCCTACATAGGGCTTGGTTTCGTGGTAAGTTGGACCAATTGCCATGCTGAAGATCAATCTTATATTCCCTATAGGCATAGAATTTAACTGGGACTATCTTGATTGGCTAGCCTGCAACATTAGAGGCTCCCTTAAGAGGGATTTTGGCCATCAACATGAGCTGCAAAAAAAATGGTCACCCAATAAGGGGGAGTGCATATGATGACCCAGATTTAAACACTAGCAAGCACACCTATCTGTTACCATGGGCCCATGATGAGCTAGTAGAAAATGATGTAATTAGTGACTAGGTGACTAAAAAAGTTAGTCACCGCAATTATTTCATGTGAATTACTACTAAATTTGAGCAATTTTAAGTGACCGAACTAAAAATGACTAACTTAAACGACTAATTTAGTTTAGGGATCAAATATATGACTAGATAATAAGTGACCAAACTAAAAATGACTAACTAAAATGACTAATTTAGTCTAGGACTAAAATATATGACTAGATAATAAGTAAAAAAATTAATAATGATTAACGTAAATGACTACTAGTCCAAGAATAAAAATATGACAAGATAATAAGTACAACAAGTATATGAATTAGTTATTTACGTTAGTAATTTTTAATTGTGTCACTTCAGAAATGAAAAATTTCAATTTTGATACTAAAGTGTGAGTTGGCCCAATTTTATTGGTTGCAATGTATTTTGTTCTCCCAATGGGAAGCTACCATGTGGCCCAACTAGAGGCCGCCACCTAGTGCCTCCACATTTGCTAAAACATTATTAAGGGTCGGAAGGCCTTAGTGGGAATCAAACTGATGACCTGCCACAAAAAAGTCCAAAGCCTTACCATCTCGCCTACAAGTGGTTCTCAACCATAATGTCTGTCACTTATATTTGAATCACATGTATGGGTGCATTGGGAGGAGGGGTCGAGCAGTGAGCCCCAACCCCTGGTCGTATCGCACCTATATGAATTTTTGTGGAGGTGGATGGAGCAAAGGAGAGTGGACCAACCCTAACTCCTATTCATATTCGCAAGCTATAGGATTGAGAACATACCAGACATGCGTTTGGTGGAGGGGGGAAGGGATGTAGGCCCTAGCCCAGTCCCATGGCAGGGCATGTAACCACAGATGGACACATAAAGGGTTAATCTGAAAAGGGTAGAGTTTGACGCGTGGCCCTAAGTCACGGTTTCAGTGCATAACCACCGACTGAAGATTCGAGAGTTAGCTCGGTGGGGGCGGGTGATTAGCCCCAGCCCTCGGCCACATCACCTCTTTTATATTTATTTATTTACCATACCTCTTTTATAAATATGGTATTTGACCTATGGTATTAATATTAATTTATCCCATGTTATTCTTCCCATAGACTTCATCTAAATAAAACCTCATTTTTGAGTTTTTTTTTAGATATAAAAAAATTTATGGAATAAAAATAAAAGTAAATTTTCTTTATTTACCATACCTCTAATATATATATAGATATATATATTTACCATACCTTTGGAGTAAATATGAAAAAATATTTTATTTATTTACCATTCCTTTTTTTTTAAATGTTCTTAAATATATTGATTACAATTAATGGGACACTACCTACCCTACCCTACAATTGATCACACATCTTACCCTACAATTAATTAGACACTACCCAAACTTACAATTGATCACACATCAACCTTATACATGATTGTAGAGCGGGTGGGGAAATAATTATATTACTCAATATTTTTAAGTTTTCTTATTCAATTTCCTTTGAGATATATATAAATAATCTTGCTCGGATTTTCCCCCTCTTTTGCTAGTCGTATTACTCGAGTTCTTTAAGGTTTCAAATTCAATTTCCTTTGAAAAGGAACCTTTCTTGGAGTTTCCCGCTTTCGCAAGAAATGTTCTCAATTTTTTGCGAGCGCTTTAGGAGCACCTGCCATATAAATAGCAGGGGAAGGACAAAAAATCAAATACAGATACAGATCTAGAGCCACAACATGATGAGTTTTGAGCAGAATGTCTAGCAGTATTAAGAAGAAAATGACCAGCAAGATAACGTCGGGCATAGGAGCCAATCTATTAGGACAACGTACAGTTGAAAGAAATCAAGATGCTACAGTAGCCTATGTTGGAAATTTGGATGCCCAAGTTTCAGAAGAATTACTATGGGAGTTTTTCATCCAAGCAGGGCCTATAGGTAAGTACACACACTCTTCATTGTCTCATTTGCATTAAATAAAAAATGGAAGAAAAAGATCAAACCGCCGATCTTATTCTCTCATTTTGCAGAACAGGATCTGTATTGGGGTTTTAAGGTAACTTTATCTTTTTAAGGTTTAAGGATTTTTTCTTTATGCTGCATTCAGTTGGAAATTTTTTATGTGGAGGATTTGAACTGAAATAGAGTCACTTCACGTAGCTGTCACATGAATTTCTCAGTTTTCAATGGTTGTTCAACTAGGGTTTTACTCTCTGCTCCAAACACACATTTTCCTCGGGCTTGTTAAACCAGTTCCTGGTTTCTAACTAGTTGGTTGGTTCAGTAGTGAAGTCAACGGAGTGCTAGGTTGCATACCGGGGTTCCATTCTCATGGCTCTCCACCCATCAGCACTCAGTAAATTTAGAGGGGGGAGGCTGGGGGGCAAAACTTTGGTCAAAATGATATTCCTTGCAATTGCTGTAAAACTCCAATAATGCTCATCATGGAACTATGTAAGAAAGACTCTAAAATGCCTAATCAGCACATCACAAGATCACAGTTGGGTCGGTGGAAGTGGGGTAGTGTTATTTCTGTCACAGTGGTTCGATTCCTCAAAGAATTGGTAGGCAGTATTTAGACATAGCAGATCTAATAAATGCAGTGGTTTTAGTATTCCTTCAACTGGCTTTTGGATCTCTGTTAATTTTATGAGTTTTGTTGTGTGTATGTTTTTTAAGCATGTTATGATCCTGTTTTTTGCTACATGACTTCACATGATGAGGTGTATGCCGATATGTTAGTGGCAGCATTTCAAAAGGAGGCTACCAATGCCCAACATTTCTTCCTAGGAAGCTTCTGTAGTTTCCTAAAAATAGCTAGATGGATGCCAAACTTCATTAAAATACATCAAGATAGTTAAAATTAGCCAAACCATCCAAGAAACTTCTCAAATTCCATCAAACTCATCAATTTTGGTCAGATTCCAGGAGTCTTGGTGTGTCAGACTAGGCGTTACAGAGCTTGACCTAAACAAGTAGACTTGACCCACTTCATACCCAAGCCAAATGTCGAGTATGCAACAACATCAATGGGTCCTGTTACAATGCTTCAGTCCTTGCAACAAAGTTGAAGGATGTACATTCTTTGCAGTACAGACTCTTTGTCATGGTTTATGAAACACTTAAAAAGAAAATCTAGGAGTGTTATTGACAGAAGCATTGGGGACGTTAGGGGTAGTAGTTGTTAGATTTTGACCAATGTTGTAAAATTATGAGAATTTAAAACAACATATCAGAGAGCCATTATTTGAAATATTGGGCAAGAAATTATGTTTCTCACTATTATGAGTAAATTGTGAGAGATGCAGTGAAGCCAGAAAAACATTATTTGAAACCATTGTTAGAACGTTCCATTTTTTTCCGTATATGAAGTAACATGAAGTGCCCATGCACCATCTTCTACTGGTATTTATGATAAAACTGAGATGACAAAGAGCCACAGATGATGTGCCCTAGAGTTTATCATGTTTTAATAGCTGGAGTCATATGGAGAAAAATATTTGTTGACTAGGTGCCACTGATAGTATTGGATTTTTTAAATTTAGTTTATATTTTATAGAAATTGAGATACATTGGAAAGCATGTACACTAACCCTACTGAAAATGTAATCCGACTGCTTAAAATCTAGGGCTTGAGTTGGAGCCAGAGACAGTAGCAAATGTAATATTTATTTTTTAGTTTATATTTTATAGAGTTCATGGTATAATGGTGAGCATTCATGGTAACACCCAAAGCTCTGACAAAGGACTTCAACTCCTTAAACTACAACCTCGAAAATTTTCCAAAGGGACTCGTCCCCAAGGGTCTGGTGCACACACCCCTCGCACCCCAAGCACCTAGGAAAGTGGACTTCAAGTATTTTTAACAATCCCACTGAAAAAGAATTCAATTTCTTAAACTGTGGCATGGGAAAAAACATGTTCAAATGTAATATACGAGGGGAATTTTCCCTTGTTTTTTGTCCCAGGGTTTCAATTCGATTCAGGGAATCACCAAATATAAATAGTGTACAATGACAGTGGCATCTTCATAAACATAAGATGGCCAGCTAACAAATTTTAACTCACAATAACATCTGTTATTCAAAAATTCAAGTCAATAATTCATCACAATGATAAATATAACTGATTCTACTGAATTCCACTTATGTTTATTCAATAGTATAATGGTCCCACAGATACACACACAATCTAATTTATGTGCAACAACAACAATCCAAAGTTCAATTCTCATTTCTATGTTTGTTCGATCCTTCTATGAGACTAATAATCACTAAATAATTAATGATATTATGGATTTTCTGTTATTAATATATGTATGGAGATATTGATTCCAATATGATTCTTCTTGAACATTTTGCCTATATTTTCAGAGGATCTGCGTGTTTGGTGCCCCTAGTTTTTTTTTTATTTGGATCTAGTGCAAAGGATCAGATAAAATAATGAGGGGTACTAACATTACAGAAGTCAGATTAAACATTTTAATACAAGGGATGAAATAGTCATTGTGAAATATTGTAAATGCAGAAAAGTATGGAGGAACAAATTAATTTTATCCATAGAACCTCCCCTTCACCTTTATAATGTGGGAATCACCCAGTCGTTGTGTGACCATGGGTGAGTCTTCCTCTTTTTCCAACAACTTCTATTGTTGCTTCTGCTCCATATGTCACCCTCAAAATATATACTTCTTCCTCGCCCCAAATCCAAATCTACGACACTCTCTTCTCACTCATGAAGCCCTTGTTGGACATTGTTAACCTCAACATTGCCAACATAATTACCACCCACGGTGGAGGTGAAGATCTCTCTCTCTCTGTAGAGGAGATAGCTTCCCACATTTCAGTATTCGCGCCTTGCAACATGAATATGAAGGCACCTTACTTGGAATACTTGTTTCTCCTTATCATATATTTTCCTTCCTACAATGTCTTCAGTGAGACCTTCACTGATATAAAATAATGAGGGGTGCACTTAACTAACAAGAGGAAAAAAATAATAGTTGAATATCATTGTAGGATTAATGCATAACTAACAAGAGGAAAAAATTAATATTTGAATATTGTTGTAGGATTAATGCAGGGGTCTTTGGATATCTCGTGTTTCTATGGGCAAAGCCTTATCAATGATCCCCACTAAGTCATGCACAACATTAATGACTATCTTGTGAGCTTTCAGAAACTCTGTAGATTATCCAGTTATTATAATGACTGAAAAGAAACAAATGGCCTGAGTTAGTTTTATAAAGTTCCTAATTATTTGAACGACAAACCTGCATGGCAGAAGGGGAAATTTCATCCTACTAACAAGATGGACTCATGCGCTTCAATATTTGTCTCATTTTTCTTTCTATTTTGATCTCCAATTCAGAGAAATGAGTGCTATTGGATCTATTCTTTAGATTATGGTTTAATTTCTGTGTAATTAGGGCATTGAGTATAAAAAATATGTTATTATTCTTTTGATGTTGATCCTCGTGAGTAGATCCAAAAGAGAAACTAGAAGGGTTGGTACTAGTTTTACCTTGCTGAATTAACATGTTGTCATGGTAACACCTGTCATCCAACCACAGACGTGGTGGATTATCATGAAAAGGGGTTCAAGGTGTCCCTGCTCAAAGACTATTTGGAACAAAAATCCAAGCCATGCACCATTATTTTCCCTGATCTACACTGAAATATAACATCTCATAGAGAAGACATTTTGGAATCTCGATTTGATCGAGTTCAGTTAGCTGAGGGAGACAAAATATCCTAAAATTTGATGTGTACTTTCACTAACTCGAAACAGGATGTAACATCCCATAGGGAAGAAATTATGGAATCTCGATCTGACCAAGTTCAAATGGCTTCCTTGCAAATGCAATAAAATTTAATCGAACATGTTCCATTTTATCCTGACAAATTTGTGGAAGTTAAAGCCTAAATGTTTAATCATAATCGAATGGATCATTCGATTACAAGAGTTCCAAAACATTTCATCAAATAGAATAAGGGAAACGAGAGGTGGGAAAACCTCAAAGCATTGGTGATTTTATACAAAATATTTTGATAATTCGAATTGACATTCCAAAAAATAGAGACCAATGGTACAAAAATTTATTTCACCTTGCCACAAGAGTCGGTATGGTGTTGAATCTAGTGAAAATACTATTGATATCCCCTCTTTCAAACTTTTATGTTCGTGTTAGTGGCCAAAGAGGTTTACACATTAGAATGAATGAATGATATTTTAATGTCCACGAGACTACAAATAGTCTATGGTACTATCCGCTTCCTTGTTTTTTTTCTTATGCAATTCAATAATTTTCTTACTCAAATTGATGACGAGCTGACCCAACCTTCTAAGAGTCCCCTCACTGAAAGATAATGCCACATAATTGATGCTAACATGCGACCATAATTTTCCCTGATGTCTCTAAAAGCATAACATTTCAAAATGAAATGCTCCCTAGAAGTACAAAAAGTACACACTTGTTCTTCCCAAGCTTCTTTCGGTCTCTTCCACAATTTTGTTTCACACCGAAGTTGATGTGAGTTATTTCTTAATTGAGCAATAAGAATCTTTTCTCTCCATGGAATTCTAGCTCCAATGTACTCATTTTTTGAAGATCACAAGTGGGGTTGAATAACTGAACATAGTAATTCTTCTTTCTACTCAATTCGTTTCCCCATATACGCTTACAAAACTTCTCCATAACAATTTTTTTTAACTCCTTGCTATTTTCGGTACATGCATTGAGGTAAATATTCCATTTTTGCACCCATTTTTTTGTTTTGTCTCATCCATGATTTCTTTATTTCACTCATGCCTTCATTGAATATAACTTCTAGCCATCTACCTCCTCCCATTTGCTCAATTATTCTTAGATACCTTATAAGATGCACCATATAAATTGCTTCGACGGGAGCTGCTCTTGTTTCACTCAACATTATCTCGTAAGGAACCAAATTTTTTATTTTGAACTTGCTCATGATCAAGCTTTTTTTTTGTTTTTCTCAATTTGTTTCCATTTTGAAAGAGGGATGTTGCTAGCCCACAGTTCACACCCATATACTATCATTGGACAAAATAGGATTCCAAAAAGCACTTTAGTCATGTTCCATTCCCATAAATTTGCCTCTCTACATATGTTTTGAAGTGCATATAATGCTTTCGACCCTCCTAAGATTATTTTCTTTCTGCAATCATCCAAATTAAGCTTTTTGTTGATATCGATCCCGAGGTACTTATATTCATTTAATTCTTCAAGAATGTTGCCTTCAAAGAAGAAAGTATGCTGCCTTTGATTCCTTTTGTTAGAGAAAATCATTATTTCTGTCTTATTGGTATTGACTTGCATCCCCACTGATTTACAAAAAATCTCAAGGGCATATAGGTGCATCTTTAATCCATGGGTCGATTTAGCAACTAGTATAAGATCATCGGCATATAGAAGAAGCTTTATCACAAACTCCCTCAACCGAACACCATCCCCACCTTGTAGATTTAAAAACTCTTCTAATTTGTCAATATATAAACCAAAAAGGGTAGGGAATAAAGGCCAACCTTGCTTGAATCTGATGTCACTTCTAAAATTTCTAAAATGCCTATTGAAGTTCTAATTTTGACTTTCACCTATTCATAAAGCCTATGGATAACAACTCTATATTGCGAAGGAGTTTTGAGTTTTTCCATTCTACACCACAACTTATCTCTAGGGACTGTGTCAAATGCCCTTTTGAAGCCAACAAAGAAACATTTCACTCTTAATTTCTGACTTTATATATGCATTTCACTCTTAATTTTTCAGTCTCTTTGCTGAAATTGTATATGATTTTCCATTTAAAGAGTGTAATATGTTGTTGAAATGTTAAGATTTGATAAAATGTTCTCTGCTAAGGACAATTACTTCAATGATTCATATAGCCCAATAACAATTCCCATTTAATTCCATTAGCAATCACATAATCCATTGATAGTAACTAAAGAAACAACATAGAAAGTAAATGTAGAAGACAAGCTAAGACAAAAGAACACGTAATTGGATCATGCCAAGGAAAAACCCCAAGAAGGGGAAAACCCTTGATCAATTCTTATTATTATCATGATCAAATGTTCAACGGAGAATGAGATAGAGAGAGTAAACATAAAATCAAATTGATTTGTCAATATGTTGAGCAATATCATAATCTAGTCAACCCTGTACTTCTGAATGAAACAATTACTAACCATAGTGTAAGAGTAGCTCAATCCTGAACATGAATGTGTCCTTCTTAATTGATGATAAGGATGCAAAAATCATAGTCCATATAATACCTTTTTCCAATCTGTGATCAGAACTTCGGACATCCTGAAAAAGGTTGTTACTCCTCTTTGTAGACCATGGCCAGATTAGGGATTTTGTATGTAGCAATAACCCTTAAACACTCTAACAACCCCCATATGCTATGGCCTAAGCAAGGTAAGTCGCTCTCTATTATTCTTGGGCATGTGACAATTCCTCAAGCCTCTGCGCAACCTTGTAGGGAGTGGCTAGGCAAGTGGCCTGCCACATTCCTCTGCAACACCCTAATAACCTTCCACTATGACCTTTCATAGCCTCGGTTCAACCCTTAACAGATCATAAAATAACCCCTCCTTTCCTTGACCCTAAAGCAAAGAATATAGGTCTCAAACCTAGCCTCTCGTTCTCTGGAATAGGCTTTAAAATAACCTTAATACATTTACGTTGAGCCACCTCTCCTTGTTGGGGCCCAAACAAAAACCCTTACACTTCAATGAACATCTCCATTGAAATCATGGCACAAATACCCTCTTAATTTGCGGCAAAACAAAGACCCTTTCTTTCCAACAAACTTCTCCAGGAGATGTGTCAATTGAGGATGGAGGAATGCCCTTATATACAATTTGATATGATGATTTTGGAGGCAAATTTAAAATTCAAATTTTCAATTTATCTCGCCTTAACAAAAACATAACTTGTAGCATTTCCTTTAGTATAAACAACTGTTTTCCATGACCAAGTTTGACGATCTTTAGATCAATTTTCGTCCTCTTGAAAAGAGGAATTCAATGTGATTATTATCTACATCAACTGAATAGACTAGAGTAGAATTTCTCCCTAGTTGCCAATTTTAACATGAAGATTACCAAAGACAAGAGTAGAATTTCTCCCTAGTTGCCAATTTTAACATGAAGTTTACCAAAGACAAGTATATAGTAGATAGTCCTGAAAGGGGTATAAAAACTTCTTCTAAGCTCTCATGCACGTATCCTTTTCAGCAGTAATGCAATTCAATGTGTACAATGTTGTAACTCGATTGAAAAAATAAAAAATAATAAAAAAACCCTTCTAACATGAAATGTTATAAATGTAGAAAACATATCATCATATACAAATATATTTGTTGGTTTTATGCCCTTAGTAGATGGAACTGATTTTGACAGAGGTGATAACTAAAAGGTAGGTTAAATTAGAGATATTGTTCATTACAAAAAGTGGCTACCCTATGATTCTTTAGTGAGAATCCACAAGCTTGGCCCTTCTTCTCTTATCTTCTCCAAGCCCCATTGGAGTTGGAAATGCCCCCAAGCATGCTTTTATCTAAAGCTAGAGCTAGTTAACCTTGTTGTGGTTGTTGGCGATATTGACCCATCAAAGTCAAAAGACAAAGAAGGTGTCAAAACTAGAAAAATGCGTAGACTTATCAAAGAGTATAACTTGAATGGTCAGTTCTGATGGATATATGCACAAAAGAATAGAGTACATAATGGTGAGTTTTATTGTTACATTTCTGACACAGGAGGTGCCTCTATACAAGTTATCCTTTTCACTTTTCAAATGCAAGTTATGTTTGATGAAGGATCTATAATTTCACCTAGAGTAGCCAGGTCCACTTTACAACTCAATATGGATGAAATATGTAACTAGGTGAGAGTTCTATAGCTGAATTTAAAGAGGCTAGGTACATGCTATGGCCAATATAGTTGAGATATTTCACTGGGTAAAGCTTGTAAATAAAAAACCAAAAAAATTGTTGAAATAAATACTCCCACAAAAAATAAACAAAAAATAATAGTACTTATATATATATATATATATATATATATATATATATATATATATATATATACATATATATATATATATATATATATCGAGATGTATTAAGTATTAAAATATTTGTATTTTGGTTTTATCTATCTCTCCAAATTTAATAAATCTAAGGTTAAGATGTATTTATGGTTTTCAATCATTCATCCCAATTTTGTCGATCATAGAGATTGGAAAACAAATATTTCCAAATATTTTAGATGGAGTTATCCCAATAGAGATTGGCAGACAATCCATGCTTGAAATGCTAGATGTTTTAAGGAACTCCCTCACTCATGAGATTCACAAGGAGCTGGGCAATTTACATGAGCATTATGTACTTGTTTTCACAAATCCACTAGACTACACCCTTGGAAAAAATTATATTGATTCTGAGCCTACTAGTGGTTTATCAAACAGTGAAAAATTGGAGCTCAACTATTTTCAAGGAGATATTCCTACCGATCTTATCACACTTCCTCATGTTAAGATTATTTGGGCTCTACAGAAAACTCAAAATGGAACCTTCCCTGAGGGTTGGGGTGAATGTAGTAGCTTGGAGATCCTTAATTTGTGTCAAAATCTTTTGACTAGTCGAATTCTTATAGTTTCGGGTAGATGCAGGAACTTGTATTTTCTCGCTTGAGAGGCAATCAACTTAGAGGGATGATTCCTGAATTTCCAGATTTTTTTATGCTTTTAATTAATGTTATTGGAAACAAATTATCTAGCAACATTTCAACTTGCTCGAATAATAGCTTCACCAAACCACCACTGCTTTCAATAAATGAGTTTTTCGATAGTTCACAAGCTCAGGTCACCTTTGCTACTCTTTATTCATCTTTCTTTATGTGTGGTCTTGGGGAAGCAATCCAGATACTTCCATTCTATCTAATCTCTTTATGTGTGGTCTTTAGGGAAGCAATCCAATCACTTCCATTCTATCTAAGGGTTTGACGGTGCTTCATGATTTCAAATAGTAACAACTTCACTGGTTTGATTTCTCCACCACTAATAGATGAAGGGATAATGAAAGAACAACCATCTTATGGATTATTATTAAATGAAAACAATTTTTTAGGGAATATTTATAGCTCCCTTTTTGCTTCATAACAGAGATTTCAGAGCTTTACCTTGAATTTCAGGGCAATCAAATATCAGGGGAAATTCTTGTAGAGGTACTAGGGAATTATAAATCATTAAAGTGCTTAGAGACCTCACAATCAAATCACAGGATCAATATCATTCACCCTTGGGAATATAACATCATGACCGCCCTCTGCCATATGCTATGAGTGCTCTAGCATATAAACCACCATTCACATAGCTTCTAACAATTGACATGTGGGAGCTCATACATTTGCTCATTATATAAATCTCAGCAACTTTTTAGCTCTGGATTCCTCAAAAGTTATAAATTGTTAACCCACTAGTTGAGTAATAATGTAAAATTAAAGTGTTACCCAGTTCAGTAACAATGCAAACTATTGAATTTTTTAGAATTTGGCAATTACATCAATATGTTGTTAATGCTTACATTTTTTTAAGTGATAGCCCTTGAAGAATGGCGGATGAAAAAGCTTGAAGAAGCTAAGAAACATGAAGCAATGAAAGCGAGTGTGAATTCCTCCACAGAAGCCAAAGATACTGGTATGCATTTTTTCTATTCAACTTATATGTGAGTTCAACTAATGGCTTGTCCATTAGTTGTGATGGCATAGTATTTTTTTGTGACATCAGGTTCTTTTCCTCCCTGCTCCTTTTGGTCCACAGCTCCCAAATTTGAGCGTGTGTTTATACATTATGTATTGGGGTTCCCATGAACAGATATGGTGGCAAAAGTACTGGAGACTCACTGGGGCCCTGTGTTGGAGGAGAATTGATTCTCATTACCTCTCGAAGCTTCAAGCGAGGATAGTGGAAAGATGATGGAGGATGGAACTAAGATCAGTAATGAATATATGTGTAATCTTAGTTTGGTGTTTTCACTTTTGATTTCTTGGGATTTTGACTACTAGGTTAGCATCACCAAATTATTTTGTCCTCTTCATTGCATTATGTCTTGAGAGCGTGTTTTACAAAGTATTCATATATCAGTCTTATCTATTTTTAATTTTATGACTTGAGGATTATGGTTTCCTGACAATTTCTCTAGGTTCCTTTTTTGAGCATATTTAAGGTTATTGTTATGTTGCTAAATTTAACAATTTGATTACTTACATGCGGGAGAATGGAATTTAGCATTTTGCAGTGAAGAACTGTTAAAATTCAAAGTATTTTGTTTTAACATCTGTTTTCTTTTCCACCTTTTCCTAGGTGTGTTATTTTTGAACGAGTTATAGTGTTTCTTTGTTCAATTTGTCCAAGGGCAACAAGGGTTTGGAGAATCCTAGCTTAAAATGGTGCAATTAAAGTTTGATGCATAGTTTGATATTATTTCTACAGAATATGGAATCATACCTGGTAGGCCACTTCCTTTTGAATGCCATGCAGAACCACATACAGACTATGATGGAGCGACAGTTAAATGGGGTTTGATGCACCATAAAGAAAGTGCTGCAGATTGTTGTCAGGCTTGCTTAGACCAAGCAAAAGGTGAAAAGAAGTGTAACATTTGGGTTTACTATCCATTTGAACTTGGTTTCTATTCTCTAGATATATATCAGAACAAGCATCAAGAATGCTGGCTAAAGCAGGTAGAATTCTCATGCTTCCTCCAAAACTCTAGCTATAAAGTTTAAAATTGCAATATGTTAAAACATATTAACATGACTGTTTATTTTGTTTAAAATTACGCAAATTCACAACATGTATATGTAAAGGGAGAAAAATAGAAAAGGAAAAAGAAGAACCTATGTTTTCATTTAAAACAAAAATCCAATACATATTCATATTAAGCTTAGATCCAAACAGAAAAGGTCAAAACATCTAGCCCCATTGGAAAATTTTCCACATGAAAAGACACCAAATACTGCCTGAAACATGGATGCTGACTGAGCTATTATCAAATGGCTATCATATAAACCACAAAATTGAAATTTTGTGTTTGTTCTTATTCAAGTTTGAGTTTATTTCAAGATTGCTATAGTCTATGGTCATGTGCGATTATGAATTATACGTTGAGAATTTAAGGGCTATAGATTAATAGAAATTCTCTTCTTGATAACTACTTGTGAGCTTGCTGAGTTAATCCTCCATCAAGTCAATTATCAAAGTGCTTATACAAATGTAGAGACAAAATTGATCTTTCTTGTAACTGAGTATTTTGCAATATAGTTAGGAAGGTAAATCTCTGATTTACCTTCCTTACTTGAGGTTTCTAACTTTTACAATTCTTTCCTCAGAGATAACTTAATCATACCCTTTAGTCAATATCTAAATCTTCCAGTTACTTCAGCAATTACTAACCTTTAGCTGCTTCTGTAGAATATGTCCTTCAGTTACCTTGGAAGTTGTATCATTCAATTCTTTCTTTAGATAGGTCTGAAATCAAAACTGTTCTTGTATTTGCTATCTTTCAAATGCTGTCACCTTTAAACTTATACATAGACAATCTTGTCCTTAGATCTGATTTGTTATACCTTCAAACTAGTTCTTTCTTTTAGTTGGTTCTTGCACTTTCAACTTCATAGGAAATCATTCAGATTATTTCAAACTCAGTGTAAGCAGCTATTTCGAGATCCTCGAATGTACTATTTCACTATGTATACATATTACTGTTTTAACCTTATTTTGTGCTTCGATTGTAAATACTTCACTGTACATGTCTCTGACTTCTGTTGAACATTTATGTGAGACCCTATGTGATACCATCAAACTGAAATGGCATACTTCTCATCAAGCTATGATGGCACCGAACCAGTGAGACCTTTCTCACTGTGGTAGCACAAAACAGTGATAGATTTTTTTACTGTGTTAGTTCCAAATTGTAGTGTCATACTTATCATGTGATTGATTACCGAGACTGTAGTTGACCTGTGATTATAACATTGAAGATCTTCACTGTAATACGGATTATACTGATATATTTTTGTCAACACCGAGCCTTAATTGTAAATACACCTTTATAACTCATTCTCCTCACTGCTGTGGTATCGAAATAATCTTATAAGAGTAAATAATCTTATAAGAGTAGTATTTAATTGAGGCAGAGGTAATTTCAACATTGTGATGTCATTGAGATTGAGATGTTACTGAGATCCTTCTTTTCATAGTGATAGAGATTGACCTTTCTTGTGAACTTGCACCTAGTTTAATTATTGGACTGTCTTACTATGATTTGAGCCTTTTTGACATAGGTCCTTTTAGAATGTTTCGAGTCCTTTCAAACTGCCTTTGATCATAACCATAGCTATGATACCATGTTGAGAATTTAAGGGCTATAGATTAATACAAATTCTCTTCTTGATAACTACTTGTGAGCTTGATGAGTTAATCCTTCATCAAGTCAATTATCAAAGTGCTTATGCAAATGTAGAGACAAAATTGATCTTTCTTGTAACTGAGTATTTTGCAATATCGTTAGGAAGGAAAATCTCTGATTTACCTTCCTTACTTGAGGTTTCTGACTTTTAAAATTCTTTCCTCAGAGATAACTTAATCATATCCTTTAGTCAATATCTCAATCTTCCAGTTACTTCAGCAATTAATAACCTTTAGCTGCTTCTGTAGAATACGTTCTTCAGTTACCTTGGAAGTTGTATCATTCAATTCTTCCTTTAGATAAGTCAGCAATCAAAACTATTCTTGTATTTGCTATCTTTCAAATGCTGTCACCTTCAGACTTATACGTAGACAATCTTTTCCTTAGATCTGATTTGTTATACCTTCAAAATAATACGTAATTCTTGTTATTTCTTCCACCTGTTGTTAACTTCAAACTTGATTGTAATTGTTACTTAAATATATGCATTACCTCAGAGACAGATCCGGAAATTTGTTCTTTCTTTTAATGTGTTCTACCCTAGATGTTAACTTAATCTTTGCTCCCTTCTTTACGCTGTATTGCCTTAGTAGAATCTGCAAAAATTTCTTCTTTTGCACGTTGTATAACCTCAGTATCATCCGCAGATATGTTCTCTTAACCGTAGCATATGTAGGGTATATATAGTAGTTCTAGCCAAGTAATTAAGCTGACCTTATAGCCATTATGTAGGTCAACTTTAAAATTTGTTTATAGGCCGATTTCATAGGCATATCTTCAACGTTTGTAAGCCATTCTTCTGCAATGTATTGGAGGGTATTCTTCACTCCTTTTAAATGACTCTTAATTATATTTATGTACCTAATAGACATCAAGAAGAAGTCTATAGACCTATACTAAGAATCTTGCTCATGAAACCCATGAAGCAAGTAAACCAAAAATTCATTTTGTTATTATTGACTTCATCTTTACATATTAAGTACATAATTACATAGTCATTATAATAAAGACCTACCTAGTTACACTCTTCAACATTATAACTATATATAATTTTGATGTTTCTAGGTTGGATATTGTACTATTTTCATTGGAGGATGCTACTATTGATGCACCCAAGGCTCTTGAGTTACTTGGTAGGATTCTCGCAAAACTGGTTGTTGAAGGGATATTCTTTATTCAAGATATAGCAAGGGAAATCAAGGATGGAGGTACATAGCCAGGAAGCTTATTAGAAACAAGGGGATTTTGAGGTATTTCTCAAGAAGAAAATTTCAAGGTAGTCTGCTCACAATTTTAATGCATGATCAATTTTGTGGTTTATTTGTGATCTCTCATGTTGACAAGTGAATGGTTGGTTAGTTTTTAGCTCGTGCTCACATTTGTTGGTTCCTGAAGCTCGAGCACTTTATAACAAAAATAGGCAAAGTCAAACAACACAAATGGTCCACTAGCTCTCTTTTCATTTGCTAATATTATAATGAAGTTTTATTAGAGGCACTGTTTGTTTGTTTGTTTTGGTTAGAAAAGGGTTTGCTCTTGGTTTTATGTGATTTTCAATTTATCGTATGTAGCATGTTCAGAAATGGGAAAGAATAACGTGACATTTATTTTGCAGAAATTGACGCTGAAGGAAAATTGCTTTGACATTCATATGTAGCATGTCGAGAAATGGGAAAGAATAACGTGACATTTATTTTGCAGAAATTGATGCTGAAGGAAAATTGCTTTGACATTGTTGATGTTAAGGTATATGTTGTATTAACTATTTATAGTCTAATTTATGTTATATTCTAGTGTTAATTATCTTTCATTTCTTACACTACATTGTATTTTCTTTTGTTTTCAGAAAATGAAATCAGTATTGATGGTAAGAAGCATGAATTGAAAAAAGAGAAGAGCAATAACATTGGAGCGAAAAATGCAAAAAGAGAGAGGAGAACTGGTCTGGTGATACCCTTAGAGCCAATATCTCGCATAAGACACACATATAAAGACTGATGATCAAGTCTTCAGAGTTGGTGAATTCACTTGTAATGCCTTGACAACACAACGATAATGTTTTGAAGTGATGAAACATCATTTCATGTGTAAATTGTAGTCCAACTAATATAAAGTTGGAAACTCATATTGTAATACTTTAATATTTCATATAATATAATTTATGTGGTTGAAATTATTTATAGTTGCACTTGATGTTGTTTGGTATTGTAATTAAAATATGCGACTTTTTGTTTTCATATTAGATGAACATGCACATTGTATAACATTTTTTAAGTCATACAAATTAATTTATGTTGATTAATAATGAACACAAATAAAATGAATATACGACTAAATTAGTTATTTATAATGATTATTAATGAAATTAAATGAAATGAATATAAACTACTAAATTAGTCATTTATATAATGAATAAATGGCTACTGCAAATGATAAATTTGTGACTACAAATGATGACTAAATTTTGCATATATACAACTATTAGTAGCTAATTTACAGTGTCTTATAACATGACTAAAATTTAGTCACATTTCTTCGGTCATTAATTGGTTTCAAACGACGACTAAAATTTGCATATATATGACTATTAGTAGCTAATTTACAGTATCTTATAACACGACCAACATGTTGGTCATAGTTCTTTGGTCATTAATTGGTTTTCTTGGGTGATCATATAGTAATATATTTTGTTGTATATTTGGTCATTAATTGTGACATTTAATGACCAAATCAATGACTAAATGAATGACTAAATCAGTGACCAAATGAATGACTAAATCAATGAAAAAATGAAAGACCAAATGAATGACTAAATTAGTGACCAAATCAGTGACTAAATCAATGACCAAATCAATGACCAAATATACAACTAGATAACAAAATTGAGGTAACCAATTAATGACTAAGCTAAAAACGACCAAAAGTTGGTCGCGTTATAAGATACTGTAAATTAGCTACTATTGGTCACCAACCAAAAAATAGTCGTTTACAAATTTTAGTCGTTTTTTTAGTAACAAATTAGCCATTTTGTACTAGTGTTGAATGGCTTCTGGTTCTCCTTGAGAGGGAATTTGTGCTGTATTATTTCAGTGTCATAGGATTTAAGATCTTCGTAACTCCACACAAAAACATCAGAAAATTATTTGAACAGCTCTATGTATTTGAGTTTAATGTGAGCTGGTAAAGTATTAGACAGTTTAATCATTTTCGGTTTTTTCTCACTGCCTATATTGCACTCTTCTACTTCAGTCTCTACAAGTTCCAGTTTTGGCTTCTTGGCCACATCGTTAAAATCAAACAACTCTTCTAAAGGTGTTAGACCGTTTGGCAAACTTTCATCTTTAGAGTGCAGGGTTTCTAACTCTTCTGTTTCTAACTCTGTTTCATTTTCAAGTTTGCTAGATAACAAGTTTACATTAGCAAGTTCATGAGACCTTTCTTCTTCATCCAGAAAATTTTCTTCACTAGGGCAGTCGGTTTCATAATCTGAATTTGAACTTGGTAGTTCGAATTCATTTCTAAACTGTATGAAGTCTTCTATTTGTTTGTCTCCGTCAAACACCTGACAATATTTTTTGTTATCAGGAACGGCTGGTCTAAATTTTATCTGAGTTGTGCAGTCTTTAGTTTCATAGGGTGTTAAGCATGTTCTAGCTGCAAAAGCTAAATTGTGGGCCGCAATATTTCTTTTTCTTGGGACAAAAATCAGTTTGGACTCCTCGAAAGTTTTTGAAAGGTCCATGACATCATTTCGGTAGGCCCTAAGTCTGGGATGATTTGCGTTAGACTCCCCATTGACTTGCCTAACAACTAACTCTGAATCCCCATACACATTGATTCTTTTGGCTCCTAACTTCTTCAACAATCGTAAGCCTAAGAGAAGGGATTCATATTCCGCTATGTTATTCGAACACTGGAAGTTTAATCTACAAGAAAGGCTTTCTGTGTGATTATTCTTAGTGTTGTGAATCCAGACCCCTGCACCAGCATTGTTCCTAGTGCAGGATCCATCGAAGTTCATACTCCACAGAGGATTAGTCTCGGGTTTAACAGTTTGACTATCCTCCTCAACAAGCACGCTTTTGGTTTGTTTTTGAATATTAGCGCTTAGTTGAATTTGTTTTAATTTCTCTGGTTTCTCGTTAAGCTGAGGAATGCTTTCTTGACCGTCAAGGCTGAAACATGATGGACGTATGATTTGTAGTTCAAGACCTGCGTTTGCTTCGATAAAGTTCACGGGTTCAACAAATTGTTTAGAAATTTCTGTGGTGTTTTCCTCCTCCTCTCTATCGGCCATTAACTCTGTTAAATTTACTTGTTCATCTAATATTTATTGATTAAAAAGGATAAATGAATCAAGGTCTGTGTTTACAGAGTATAAAGGAGAGTTTTGCGGTCTGTCTTGACTAGTAACCATGTACTGCATATGGGACTCCCTATAAAGTCTTCTTGATTGATTAAACACAGGGATGGTCACTTAGGTCATATCCATCTGCATAGTCCCTTGTAACTTATCCCCCCAAGACCTAGATAACAACATTCCATACTTTGGGGGCACATCAGCCACAACAATATCAATGACTAAGCATTTGGATAGAATTTGAGCTAAGTTAACACAGAGATCTTTAATTAATCCTAAACATTTTACTCTGCTTGAGTCAAAGGAGTAAAGGTCTTTGTAAGGTCTGGTGATTTAGGGGCCTAGGCTCTCCATGACAGCTTTGGGCATTAAATTATGAGAGGCACCTGAATCATGCATAGCGTTATGTAAAATATTGTCATGAAAAATTAAACTTACATAAAAGGGAGGAACAAGTCCCTCTTGATATCTACCTTCAATCTTAGGACCAAAAATGAGCTCTGGCTGGTCATCGTTAAGATTGACTGTGTCATTATGGTCCTCTATGTTTAAAGCCTTCAAAATTTGGGTTCTATATACATTATGGGAAACTAACTCAGTCAGGGGAACAAAGATTTTGATCTTTGAAATTTCCTGCTCTAGGCTGAAAGGAATTTGGTTCTTTGAAGAACTTGTCTCAGCCTCACTAGCTGCTAGTCTATCAGCAACATCAGCTTGCTGATTTGTTCTATTTACATTTGAAAAAATTGTTTTCATAGGAGTACTAGCTGAAATGTTAGTACTGCTAAGGTCTGCACTCTGTTTTTCATTGTTTTGAGTGCCTTTCTCTTTACCATTATCAGAATTCATAGCCACTGTTTTGTCCTTTTGTTTGACAACTTTAGGCTTGGTTGCAGTGCTGTTTTGTGAAGATTTGTCAGAGGTTTTGGTGTTGGGAGTTTGTTGCCTAGTTTTGCTTCTAAGGTCATATTCTCTTTGAGATTCTATGATGACATTTTCCATGTCTTGATAATAATTTTCATCATCATCTCTTTTGTCATCATAAGGTGTGTATAAACCTTGTTTTCTATCATAATGAATCTCAAGGTCATCATCTACCCCCAGCATGTTGATATCATCTTCCCCTGTTATTTCATCTACTTCCTCAACCTCACTTACATAGTTTTGATGAAAGGGAGGAGTGATCTGTTGATCATCTTCCCTAGGTCTTTTTGGAGGTTGGTTCCTTCTAAAATTCTGATTTTGGTCTTGATTTCTATTTTGAGGAGAATTTTGGTTTTGGCTTGCTTGTGCTCTCTTAATTATGCTCATCTCTTTCATCATCTCCTCCATCATTCTCTCCATCTTTGAGTTGGAAGTAGAAGGTGTATTTTCTTCCCTGAAGGATACTCTCTTCTCATTTTTCATTCTTGCTCTCTTCTCCATCAAGTTTACTTCCACAACAACAACACCTTTTTGCATCTCTTCAAGAGTTGCAGGATCCCTCTCTCTCAGCTGATAGGCCATTTAAGGGTAAAACCCTTTAGGAAACTTGTTTAAAGCCGAGCCTTGGGGAGGTTTTAGATCTGGGGAAAGTGCATTATATACACTATTGAATATGGTACAATAAGCTTGTACATTTTCCCCCGTGTTTCTATGGAGGTTCTTGTAATCAGCAAGGACTTGGAGATGATTCTTCTTTACTTCCCATTTGTTTAAGAATGTCTGATGGAAGGCTTGGAGATCATTGATACTATGGGGGGTTAAGCCTTTGAACCATTTTCTTACTTCTCCCCCCAGACTCTGAGCAAACAATGTAAGCTTGACATAATCATCATCAATTTCATTTCTGTCAAAGTAGTCATTCATCTTATCCACATGTTGTGATGCAGTTGTAGCATTACTAGCATCATACAATGGAATTTTGGACTGATAGTCCTGTGGAAGATTGACTAATGGTACAGAAAGGACTAAGGGAGCATACCATGCTGCCATGATATGTGGTGGGGGTGGATTCACAAGAGGTGGATTAACAAAAGGAAAAGTGGGCTGAAGTGGAGTGGTTTGGACAGTGAATGGAGGATGAAGGGATGTGGATGGAACAACAATAGACTACTGAGTTGATCTTGGATGAGAGACACCTAAATTGTGAAGGAAATGTAAATCAGGACGTGTTGTTTCCCTACTACCAAGATGTTCACTTGTTTCAGGGGATGAAAGTGAAGACTCGGGATCTAGCTGAATTATATCATCAAATGGCCTAGTTCTAAAGGGATTTACTAAGTCAACTTGTGATTGTTGTAGAGCTGAAAGATTTTCAGGAACTGAATTATCTCTCAAGGGTGATCTGAAAACAATTGATAATTTAATCCTAGGAGACTTGCTAAGGATACTTTCTGGGTTATCAACTATCTCAGGTGGATCAAGGTTAGGATAGGCTCTAGTGTGAATCTTTCTAGGAGCCACTATGCTGTGTTTTTCAGACCTAAATAAACAAGAAAATTTCAACCAAGTATGACAGTCTTTAAAAGGTCAACTAATCTGTTTACACAAAGTTTGATCCTACAGTCCTCTAACTAGGTTTGAATGATATTATAATGATAAGGGTTCTTCCTAGTGGAGTCTTAAAGTCTGTTCAAGATTGTGGAGTCACTAAGTGGAAGTCTTTAGCTCTTTTTCAGAGGTAAAAGGTTTTATGGTCCACTACAATGTTTATTGGATACAATCTGAAATATTTTTGGGTTTTCTGAGTTATTTTTCAGTCCTATTGGTTGTTAAGAGTGTCCTAAATCTGTTTCAAAACTTAGCTATGGTTATGAGACAAGGAACAGTCTACTCTTATGGCTAAACTAACTGATTTTTCAAGGTTAGATAAGGTCTTATGAGAATCCTAGGGTTTTGCCTAGTTTGTCACTGATTCAAACAAGTTTTATCATGATTACCATTTCTTGGTAGTGCTTGAAAAGGCTGCTTTTATTGACAAGGTTTTTGAATTTTTTAAGGGAACCTAAGAGGAAAATTCGACTCAGTCCCCAGCGGAGTCGCCAGAAATGTTAGTTGCTGGTGGCTCAGCTGGTTAATATAGCAAATGTTCTTCGAAACAAATTTCTGATATCCTATGATTACCTGAAAATGCAAATTACTTAGAAAGTTCCCTAGTGGAGTCGCCAGAAATGTTATTTGCTGGTGGCTCAGCTGGAAAACATAACAATTGTCATTAAATCAGGGGTTACCTAGAGTTTTAAGGTGTATTTGAAATTTTATTAACGCAGAAAATTCCCCAGTGGAGTCGCCAGAAATGTTGGCACCCTGTAATTAGCAAGATTGGCAAAAGTCCGACTGCAGGGAGAACATTATTTCAACCACTTTGGGATTCTAGGATCTAGCCCTCCTGAATCCGGAGAGGGATCTCTCCAATAAGTGCAAAGATGGATTTGTCTTTGAAGTTTATGGTAATGATGTTAGGCTAGTTATGAAGGCCGAGTGTTTTGTTTGTTTTTGGATGGTTGAGCATGAAATTTATTTGAGTGGAAAGTTCTAAATGCAAAGAGTTTCAAAGGTGAGAAGTTGCAAGCAAATAGAACAAGGTTTGGCCAAAAAGATAGATAATTGCAGGTTTTAGTCCATTGGGCTATGGAGTCATAATAGGGTTTAATTGAAACAATCAAGGTTCAAGAGTGGTCTATGGGGCAAGTCATCTATGTCCAAGGATTTCTTCAAAGTTTGATTTATGGAATGAAATGAAACAATAAGAAGGGGAATTAAACAGATGAAGAACAAAGAGCAGCCTAAGATCAGGCAAGTACTTCTAAACTAGCCTGCTTTTGACATACACTTAAGAAATATATAAAATTAATCTAAGATCAGGTAAGTACTTCTAAACTAGCCTGCTTTTGATGCACTTTCAATAGAAAAAAAATTTAAAACAAAGGGAAACTTGAAGGCAACTGTTAGAGAAGAAACTAGTGGGCCGGGCTCACCACAAATCCTCTCCTAGCTCTGCTCTACTTCGTAACTTTCAAGACAATCACAAAGATACAAAGAATGGCCTAAGATCTGGTTAGTGTTTCAACACTAGCCAGCTTTCAACACATTCCAAGGGAAACATTCAGATAGTCTTTGAGGATAAAACTAGGACCAGGGCACGCCATATCTTCCTTAGTTCATCTCTACTTAACATATACTGAAAATAACATTTAAGAATAACAATTAGCTAAGGCAATAGGACGAGGGAATGCTAGCATTCCTATGCTTAGAACTGAATTAAATCATTCCTAAATAACACGAATTGGAAGAAAACATGTAGATAAAGATTTTTAGTCAGAGAAGGGTATTGATATACAGTAGGTCCTAACTCTATGCATGCTGTTCTTTATAAGAGAAGATGAACACAGTGAAAACATAAATTAAATAACAAGTTACAATAAGAAATAACATCATCGTTGACATAGACCAGGATCCCATAAATCAGCTTGTATTGATGCTCCAAACCAGTTACAGCTTTAAGTCCAATGCTTTAGCTTAGTAATCATCTACACTTCCCAGACTAACTTATCTATCACAAGCAGAGCTTCAAGAGCCAGTGAACACTATTTACAAGTAGAAGTCTCAAGCTCAATTATATTTCAAAGTTTAGCAACCAACTCTTTTCTCATCTTCTCCAATAGTATTTATAGAAGAATGAGGAGGTGAGATCTAATAAAAGATCTCCAAATATAATTAATACAGTCTTAATGGCTTCTCAGCCTTTGAGGGGCTCGATAAAAAAGTTTACAGGTGTTTTGTCTGTATTAATGTTTTTCATTTAAGATTAAGCTCAGTGGGAGCTCTTATTGACTTTTGAGGCTCTGTGTTATGTTAAAGTAACTCTGCTGATATTTTTTCATTAAGTTTATTTGCAGAATTAACTTTCTGGCTGTGCTGAGGCAAATGTTTCTTTTGATCAATAACTTTTGGCCTGTGTTTGAATGCCTTGAGGCACAAGTGGCACTGTGGTAGCTGGGAGGAATCAATTTGCCTCAGATGTGGCAGTGGAGGCCTTTTGTCTGATAAAAATTTAGGATTTTCTTTTAACTGTGTCTTAATTGGGAGGATTAGGCTTTTGATAATCAATCTTAGCCGTAATCCCCACAGATCTATCTTCAATCTCCTGTTCTGGTGCGTTTCTATCTTCGACATTGATACTCTTCGTTTGTGATTTATTCACTTTGTTTTTGTTGATGTGCAGTGCTGCGCAGGGATCGAGAGGCATCAATGCCCATGAAGCATTGACGAGGCATGGAAATTTAACCCATGGATGGCTTCCTTTCAATGAATCGAAGGCATGAGAATCGTCATTCCCAGCCTTCAGCTTTTTCTTCAGTATAATGGAAAAACCATTTAAATCACCCTTTAACAAATAACATACCCCGGACTTCAAAACTCCCGATAAAACCAAACTGCATAAACCATTTCGGGTCAAAAAAGGAGCCCGCTGATATCAGGGTGTTTGTGACCCGAAATTTTTATCAAATCCGCCTTATAAAGCTCCCCGAGTCCGTTTGGGGCCTGCAGACGTCAGCCCAAATGTGACCCGAAATTTATATCAAATCCGCCTTATAAAGCTCTCCGGGTCCGTTTGGGGCCTGCTGACGTTAGCCCAAATGTGACCCGAAATTTATATCAAATTTGCCTTATAAAGCTCCTCGGGTCTGGATTTCACGACTATGCGAGCAACCAACAAGACCCGCTCCAATCAGTTGCTGCCGCGTGTGTGCTGACTAGGCATTGGGGACCACCGGTTCTATGGGACTGCTAACTGCTGTCGTGGCCATGGGGACCAGGGCGATTGATTGTGGGCCATGGATTATGCCATACCTTAGTTTATCACCTGAGCTCCATTGAGTGCGATCACCGTTCGATGAGCCAGCCTCAGATCGGATGGCGTACGCCAATATCGCGCTGAGCCCACAGTCGACATTTAACGTGCGGGGAGGGAGCGATGAGGCGGTATTGTCCCATTGATGTGGCGGCTTTTTATAGGATCGCTTGCCATTGAGTGGTTTCCTTGCCGTACAAAAAGCGGTGCGATCAAAACTGCTTCCGGCTTTTGAACAGTAAGTGATCGTAGGTTAAACCGGGGTTAACACCCTGCTTCTTATTCACTCCAGTCTATTAAAATCCAGGTTCAAACCTCGAAATTGTGGCTCCATTAACTCATTCCCGATTTATTTCTTCTATAAGCGGGTTTCTTCCTTTGGACAAGGTTCGCAGCTCCTACGGGCAACAACATTTTAGTACCATACTGTAGCGCTATTGATCCTTCTAGTGATCGATAGCCGATCATGAAGTACAAAACCTAACTCATAAAACGAAATTTCATTCAAACACCCGCACAATACAAAACTACATTACAAAATCCTGCGTTATTTGGTTTTACTGCTTCAGAGGGTGTGGGGAGGAGCGTGGCCGTTGGATGGCATCAACCAACGGTGTAGATCTGCTCGCAGAGGTCAAAAGAAGCACTCGATGGGTCTAGCGCCTGGTTCCAGCACTAGGGCATATAATGGGGAAGTGGTTTAGGACTTAGCCCAAGGGGCTTAAGCCTTTGGTAAACAAAACTTATTTTTTTTATGAATTTTTTCAAGTTTTCAATGGATTTTGGGTGTTTCGGCAGAGTTCAAAAATGAGTTTTAAACATGAAAAATGATTTCCATGAATGGAAGAAGGGGAATCATGAAAAATAGAGGATTTTTTATGGAGGAAAAGGGGAGAAAAATGGAAGTTAGTTTTTCAAGTGAGGAAAGGGAAAAAAGGTGATTTTGCAGTAGTTTCTTCTCATGAAATCAGCATAATTCCAGAGTGTAAAATGGGTATGGTAGGGAAGATTTTGGACAAAGGCATGAGGCCTTCAAGAGTCTTCAAGAGATAACACTTTTTTGTAATAAATTTTTTTCCTTGAAGGCTCCAAAAAATGATTTAGCCACCTTTTGGTATAACAAATTTCATAGGTGGCTAACAGATGGTACATTGTATTGACAACTGGTGCAAATCTTGAATCATTTTAGCACAACCAAACCCAACATAGCATACTACGTTAGTGTGTTAAGTCAATTTATGGTGAGGCCTCTAGAAAGCCATTGGAGAGAAGCAAAAGGAGTGCTTAAGTATCTTCAAGGAACAATTGTTTTTGTTCTTAAATATACTGATTCATTTTATGTTGAGATGACAGGTTACTCAGATTCAGATTGGGTTTCTAATCCGAATGATAGAATATCTATTACAGGTTGTGCAGTTTGTACTGGATGTGATATTGTTTCATGGAGCAGCAAGTAGCAACCTATTATATCTTTGTCTTCTACAGAGGCAGAGAATAAAGCTTTGTGTTCAACAAATTGTGAAGATTTTTGGTTGAGGTGAGTTCTTCAATATGTTGGAGAAGAACAGAAGAAGGCTACACTAATAAGTGTGACAAGTCGAGAAGATATAGTGTAAAGAAATCTTTCTTGAATATTGTAATACTTACGAAAATGTTGCTGATACTTTCACAAAGTCTCTTGGGAAGTTGAAATTTGTATTGTTTATAGAGATACTAGGTGTGGAGGTTAATCCTTTCTCCATTAAGGGGGAAACTTATTTCATCTCCCTAACTAAACAAAATTGTATAAGATTTGTGTTGTTGATTTGTTTATTCAATGAATTGAGCTAGCTTGGGTGGCCTCAGAGACTCCTCACCTGAGAACTGCCAATTTCACTTATTTGTTTTGTTTTCCTTTTTTTTTAATGAGTACCTTGCTTTGTCCCAAAAAGATCATAAAAATGTTACCTAGATTTAATTCAATTATAAAGTAAAAATTAATAATTAAAATAAGTAATATGCATGATATTAATTTATGATATTTCCTGTAATTAAATTTGATTATATAATAAAATAATTATAATCTGATTTTCCTTTTTGAAATTTTTAAAAATAAATCCTCTCTTATGATTTATTATTACTATTACTGATAATTATTTATCTGAATTTTAAATTCTAGCAAAAAACACTTTCTGTACCCATACTCAACAATTACGTTTAATTGTGTAATAAAATAATTATAATCTGATTTTCTGATGTTTTTCAAAATAAATCCTCTATCATGATTTTTTTTTTTTTCAAAATAAAGCCTCTATCATGATTTATTATTGCTATTACTGATGATTAAGTTTTTCTGACTTTTAAATTCTTGCAAAACACTTCCCATATCCACCGATTAAGTTTCATTGTGTCATTAAAAAAAATTATAATCTGATTTTCCCTACTTGAGATTTTTCAAAATAAAATCTCTATCATTATTTATTACTATTACTGATTATTTTTCTGACTTTTAAATTCTAACAAAACACTTTCCATACCCAACGTGTAGAACGTTATGCGTAAACGATATCTTTCATGTGAGAATAATGCAGTAATAGATTTAGTTTTGAGTGGTTGAACGAGAGTGTTTATTTAGAAATTGGTTGCACATATTTAGGTTTGTTTCCTCTTCTTCAGGAAGATTAGGTGAGTGCAATTTTCTATATAAGTGTGATGTAATTGAGCAATTGAATTCATTGATTTCAGTGAGCTTTGTCTCACGTTTCTCTGGTGATTGTGCTTTGCATTTGTTTTAATTTGGTATCGGAGCGAGTGTTTGGGTATTGGAGTGAGAGCTCCGCTTTCGAAACCCATCAGATCTTATTCGTTGAGTTGCAGTTTGGCTGAATTTTTGTTGTTGTTGTGATCTGCTGTGCGTACCTTTGGTGTATACGCTTCTGTGGTGTGGATTGAGACACAGTGCCAAAGTGCCAATCGATCGTAGCAGTCAAAAGGCTGTCTGCAGAGCGAATGAGCAGCATATCTGTGGAACGTTGAGCATACGCTGATTGAAATTGCATACGCCGGATAGAAGTCTGCCAGCGCTGTCTACGCCTGTCCAGCGAGAGCGCAAGGGAAAGTTCCTGCCAGCGTGGTCTTGGAGCGGTAGTCCGTCACATTGTGCCCACAATCCGACAGAACGAAGGCCTCACATCCGCAGCGGAAGAGCCATCGTCCCAGCGGAAGAGCCATCGACCCATTTTATTGACAGATTGCCCGGAATTCAGATTGGTCGAGTTATTGCTGTGCGGATTGGTCAAGTTTTTTTTTGAGTGCGGATTCCTGTTTGTAACTGGTGCGCGTCGGCATAACATTGCGTCGAGTTTTTTTTTTGGTATTTAAGTTTTTTTTTGGTGCGGCCGTCCACAAAATCGAAACAGAGTTTTTGGTGCATTTCTTTTTGAAACGGTTTGAAGTGAAGTTCAGTTCAGAAGTGAAAGGCTGTGCGTTTTTTTGTGAGTTGAACAAATTTATATTTGTTCTTGTCATTTAAAAAAAAAAAAAAAGGAGCAAGTTTGCAGGTTTTGTTTGAAGTTTTTTTTTATTAAAAAAAAAAATCAAACTAAACAGAGTGCGCAATAAAAACTGCAACTTAGATCTTTTGAATATTTAGATCTTTGAATTTCGTCATTACTGCTCACAACAATGGCTAATCCTCTTGCTGATTCATACTTAAATGAATCCACTAAACTTGATGGTGAACATTATGTAAATTGGAAATTTAAGCTGATCACAGTACTGGAGGCATACAATCTTTGTACGATTGTCAAAGGTGACGAGCCCAAGCCTACACCTCCTGCTGCCACTCAAGATTGGGATAAGCGTGAAATGAAAGCAAAGGTGCTGCTACGCATGTCAGTGAAGGACAATATTATTCCTCACATTCGGGACTGTGAAACTTCCAAGGTGACATGGGACACTCTCAAAGGTTTGTATGAAACTACTAATGCAAACCGTATTTTATTTTTAAAAACAAAGCTGCTATCTATCAAAATGGAAGCTAATGAAAGCATTAGCAACTTTGTTTCCCGAATTAAAGACTTGAGTGATAAGCTTGGTGATATTGGTGAAAAAGTGTCTAGTACAGACTTGGTAACTGTTGCTTTAAAGGGGTTAGTCCCAGACTATAAAGTCTTTATTTCAGCTCTCTCAGCTAGACCAACACCTCCTACATTTGAAGAATTGGCTGGAATTCTTCTTCAAGAAGAAGAGCGAATGAAAAATTTTGAACTCGAGTCAAATGGTTTTGATTTGGCTTTGACTGCAAGAGGTAAAAGATCATTCCGAGGGAGACCATGGGACAGGAACAGAGGCCGTTTTCAAGCAAAGCAGAAAGGTATGACACCTCCTGATTCTTATGTTAAGAGGAACATTGAATGTGATTATTGTGGAAAACCTGGACATCTAGCTAAAGATTGCTATAGAAGAAAGAATAATGAATCAAATCAAAGACATAGAAGGCATAATGAGGAGTCAGCAAGTGGATTAGCCATTTCAATAACAATGATCCAATTTAATGTGCTGGAAATTAATTTACTGCAGTGATCTTGCACCGAATTGGAGCTATACGCTTCCTTAAACGAGCTTCAAACAGAATGTTTGCAAGTCGATTTTGGCAAACACTTCAAAACTTAAAAAATAAAATTGGCACTAGCGCAGATAAAAGGATGTAAGAATGCTTAACAGTGTGACGATATAGAGCACTTGTTAAATGAAAGGGCAGCATATATATAGAGCTCAGCATATATATATATATAAGGAGCTCAGCAAACTTCAAAAAAAAACCCGAGCAGATTCCACCAAGGTTCTATTCCATCGCTCAGCAACACCATTTTACTGAGGGGTATGTGGTACTGTGAACTATTGTTTAATCCCATTAGATTTACAATAGTTGTTAAATGCATTTGTTTCTACAGGTACCAGGGTTGGAGGATTATATAGATTGGATGTGACAGTGAAGCGCCATGTTGCATTGACATCCAAAGAGACATCGACAGCAGAATTATGGCATCACAGGTATGGGCACCTAAATTACAATGATTTATCGTTGTTGCAAAGGAAATCAATGGTTGAAGGTCTTCTTGTTATGAAGTGTGAACATTTACCATGTGAAGCTTGTGCACTTGGTAAGCAGCATAGAGAAGAGTTTCTTGTTCATACCGAGAAACGACAGTATGATATACTTGAATTAATTCACACTGATGTATGTGGACCTATGCAAACTAGGTCTCTTGGTGGTGCTTCATACTTTGTTATTTTTATTGATGATAGATCTAGGTATACCTGGGTCTATTTCATTAGAAGGAAAAGTGACATATTTGAGTATTTTAAAGAGTTTCGAACCATGGTTGAAAAACAAACAGGAAAGTGCATTAAAATACTCAGATCTGATCAAGGGGGTGAATATAAGTCAAAAGCATTTAACACCTATTGTAAATCTAATGGAATTAAAACAATGGGCCACAAGACATATCCAGTATCGTGACACAGAAAGCGCCGGAACAGAACCTGGTAGTAGTCAACAGAGGCCGCAAGAACACTTAATGAGTTTCTTAAAGGTATTATTAATACTGCTGTTTATTTGAAGAATCGATGTCCCACTAAGCAATTAGTTTTTCAAATAAATAGCAGTATTAATGGATTCTGCCTAGAAACCATTAGAGATGTTCTTACCTTGCAGCATACTACGAGCAGATTCCACCAAGGTTCTATTCCATCGCTCAGCAACACCATTTTTCTGAGGGGTATGTGGTACTGTGAACTTTTGTTTAATCCCATTAGATTTACAATAGCTAAGGTTCAGCCGTGTCATTTGATCGTGCGTCAAAGCAGAGAGCAGAGCTTTCCAGGTTTACGATTGTGAAGTTTCAAATCGTTTGAGATTTGCAGTTACGCATATAACATTGAAGTTTTCCTTTGTGTCATTTAAACGTGCGCTGATCGCCGTCAAAAACAGTTTAAAAGAAACGCAGTGTGGCGTTGGCAGCAGAGGTCGGATTTCTGTTCGTGCTAGTGCGTGCAGATTGTAAAGTGCGTGGAGATTGGAGCTCGCAGTAATATATGCCATCGACGACAGAGGTGCGTGGAGTTTTTTTTTTTGAAGATTGCGTTGAACGTTGCTGCTCTTGCAGCTCATGCCAGCGCGTGAAGCTTTTGCAACAAATTCTAGCACGGAGTGTGTAAACATTGCTGCTCTGATACCAAATTAAAACAAACAAATGCATAGCAGAATCACCAGAAAACGTGAGACAAAGCTCACTCAAATCAATGAATTCAATTGCACGATTACATCACACTTAAATAGCAAACTGTACTCACCTAATCTTCCTGAAGAAGAGGAAACAAACCTAAATACGTGCAACCAATTTCTAAATTAACACTCTCGTTCAACCACTCAAAACTAAATCTATTTCTGCATGATCTAGATTATTCTCACAAATACTTCATTTTTTTTATATTGGCACCATTTAACAAATTTTGAGAAAATATTTTTTTCTTAAATATTGAGAAAAAATGAGTTAATGATAAAAACAAAATACAAAAAATTATATTTTATTGCATAATAAAGTTCGTGGTAGATATTAAACATCATATAATAAATGAATGATTGGTTTACTGACAAAATGAGTTTATATTATAAATAAAAAAATAAAAAAATAAAAAATATATTTCATTGTATAGTAAAGTTGGTGGGTAAATATTAAACACCATATAACAAATGAATTATTGGTTTACTGACTTTACATCATATCCACTGAGAAAAATTAGTTTATGATAAAAATAAAAGAATGAAATATATTTTATTGTAGTAAAGTTAGTGGATAAATATTAAACACCATTAATAAATGAATAATTAGTTTCTTGACTTTACATCCTATTCACTTAATAACACTTTACTTGGATATAGATGTAAAAAAGTAAGAAAATTAAAATAAAAAATATTTAAAAAAAATGGGTATAAGATAAAATGAAAAAAATAAATATTATATTTTATTGTATAGTAAAGTTGGTGAGTAAATTTAAATCTAAAAAATATAAAAATATAAAAAATAATTGGAACTTCGGATATTATCCACTTAATATTATTTTATTTAAATCTAAATGTAAATATAAAAAATAAAATTAACCAATCATTGACTTACTACCTAATAATTAACTATTATTAACATGTACCAGATCTATGAATCCATTACTTCTTAGACTGTTCAATGTTATTATCACTTTATATCCGGTAAAAGATCCATCAATTGTTCAATGTTATTGTCACTTTATATCCGGTACAAGATCCATCAATCGACTGTTCAATTTTATTATCATTCTATTTGGATATAGATGCAAAAAGTGCGCTAAATGATTGATTCACTTTGAAGCAGTGAACTCATGATTAACTTACTAACTGTTAATTAACCGTACAAGATTCATCAATTCATTTACTTGTTAGGCTGATCAATGTTATGATAACCTGTACAAGATTCATCAATTCATTAACTTGTAATTGCTGAAATATTAAAGTCACCTTCCGTGCCTTTGTACAGGAAGGAGAATAAAGTACAGCAGCAGCAAAGTTTTGAGTGCACAACACTCTGTATTCAAGAAGAATGAAGAATTTCGTAGTTCAAGTCTACGCAGGAGCAGTCTAATTAAAGACAGTCATTTCGGGCTTTAAAGCCCTCAACAACCAAAAATGAATGAAATTGATCGAACAGGTGGAAGACTTAAAAATTATGAAGAGGCCGGACAAGTGGTCCCCACCACTTAAGCGCCAAAGCGCAAATCGCAGATCGCAGTTTTTTGAAGTTTGAGACCGCAAGTGTCTTGTTGATGTGGATGTTTGCAATGTGCCATCATCGCACCATCGCAACATCGAAATATTACAGAATCACCCTCCGCCCATGCCAAGGTTCCGTTGAAAGTTGCGATGTGCGATCGTCGCGCTATCGCACGATCGCACAATCGCATGTTATATATATATGTTCCGCCATATGTGTTATCGTAAATATTGAAAGTTGCAATGTGCGATCGTCGCGCCATCGCACGATCGCACCATCGCATGTTACAAGTATTCCTCCATATGTTTTCGCCAGTTTGAAAGTTGCGATATGCGCCATCACATTTTTGTTGTTCCGCCGTTCCGCCATCGCACATCGCAAAATAGACGACTGCGACGTGGTCCCCACTCGTACGTCACGCCATGTCAAGTTTTATGTTTGGAAAGTGATTTTCCTTTGTATTTGTTTTATTTTCTTTATTTAATGTTTTTTGTTCCCGGCACGCTATATAAAGTGAAAAAGGCCCGAGAGCCAAAGAGAGTATTGTAATGTAATGTATTGTTATTGAAAACGCTGTGTGAGCCCGCAGGAAAAGAAAACATAGTAAGATCATTACAACACTGTTTTATGCGTTTTGAGAGAGACAGAGAGTTTTTTTAGAGCACTGTGTCTGTAGCAGTCTTACTTTGGTGAATCCCTCCATTGAGGAAGAAATTTGTAACAGTTTTTTTTAAAGTTCTGTTATTGAAAAATAAATAATTTTCATGCCATCTCTGTCTGCGATTAAAATTTCTATTTTAAACTTCTCTGTGTTGTAGAGGAGAGTTTGTTCTCTCCACTGTTGTTTGGAATTCCCAAAAATTCCAACATGGTATCTGAGCAAGTTTAGGCTCTTTGAATGTTTCAAAGAAGTTGAAGAAGAAGAAGACTTGTTGAAGCGTTTTCTCCAGCAGCGTGAAAGCCCAACATAAGTCAAAGTTCAAGTATTTCTCAAAGATAACAGAATTTTTATTCTTGTCTTAAAAGAGTTTGTTCTTTCAGAGAAAGGAAAGACAGTTTGTTTAGGTGAAGAGTTCAGTTTAAGAGCAATGGCTGGACCAAGCACAGGAATGAGCATTGGAAATGTTCAGCTTCCACAATTTAATGGAAAGAACTATGATTATTGGGCCATTACCATGAAAGCCTTGTTTGTTTCACAAGACTTATGGGAGTTTGTAGAAGATGGTTTCGTTGAACCAGCTGATGAGCAGGCTTTTAATGCCTTAACTCAAGCAGAGAAGGATTTATTGAAGAACAATAGAAAGAAGGATGCTAAGGCCCTCTTCTATTTGTATCAAGCAGTAAATGAGAGTGTGTTTCCAAGGATAGTAGCAGCTAAGAGATCCAAGGAGGCATGGGAAACTCTGAAAGTAGCCTATCAAGGTATGGAGAAAGTTAAGACAATAAAACTTCAGTTGCTGAGAAGAGATTTCGAAACTCTTTGCATGAAAGAGTGAGACAGTGTTGACACATTCTTTACACATGTGATTGGGATTGTAAATCAGATAAGATCCCGTGGAGAAACTCTTGAAGAAAGAAGGATAGTGGAGAAACTTTTGAGAAGCTTACCCTCAAAGTTTGATGTGATTGTTACCACCATAGAAGAGACCAAAGATCTCTCACAGTTCACAGTTGATGAACTTCATGCCTCGTTGATAACTCATAAACAGAGATTGAGCAGAGGTGAACACTCATCTCTTGAGCATGCCTTCAAGACCCAGATGCCTTCAGGAAGAGGAAGAGGTCAAAGCAAAGGAAGAGGAAGAGGCAGAAGCCAAAACAGAGGTGTAAGAAACAACCCTTCACATTCACAAGGAAGGGGCAACAGTCAAAGTCAGAGCCACGACCAAAGCAACAGCCAGCAAGGTGGACATCAACACCAACATGCTCATGGACAAAGGTATGACAAATCCAATGTCCAGTGTCATTATTGCAAGAAATATGGGCACTATGCCAATGAATGTAGAAAGAAGCAAAATGGCATGAAAAATAAGCAAAATGCTAATGTAGCAAAAGAAGAAAAGAACCCAAGTAATGTGCTATTAGCTTGTAATGTTGCACAGGATAGGGAAGATGATGTTTGGTTCTTAGATTCTAGATGCAGTAATCATATGACTGGAAACAAAGCAGTGTTTGCCAATCTAGATGAAGAAGTAAAATCTGAAGTGACCACAGGAACTGATACTAAGATCTTTGTCAAGGGAAAAGGCAGAGTTAGTATTCGAGCAAGGAATGGGGAGCAGAAATTTGTCCCTGATGTATATTATGTTCCAGGTCTGAAATTTAATCTTTTGAGCGTTGGGTAGCTCATAAATAAAGGTTACAATGTAATTTTTAAAGATGATGTGTGCACCATAAAAGATATTCCTCTAAGCAAGAAAATCATTGCTGAAATCCAAATGACCAGCAATAGAATGTTTCCGCTCAAGCTCAACATTGACTTGAAAGGAAAAGGAAAGAATGTAGCATCTGTAAGACAAGAAGCCTTCCAGAAGGAAGAGAAAGATGTAAATTGGTTATGGCACTTGAGATTTGAACATCTCAATTTCGGAGGATTAAATTTGCTGCACAGAAAAGGAATGGTAAGAGGATTGCCATTGATTGAGAAGCCTGATAGCCTATGTGAAGGCTGTATCTTGGGAAAGCAACACAGAGAAAATTTTCCTTCAAGGAAAATCATAAGGGCAAAAGCACCCTTAGAAATCATTCACTCAGATTTATGTGGGCCAATGCAGACAGCATCAGTTTCAAGCATCAACTATATGCTGACCTTCATAGATGATTTCACAAGAAAAGTGTGTGTTTATTTTCTGAAATATAAGAGTGAATTTTTTCAGAAATTTTGCCACTTTAAAGCTCTTGTAGAGAAACAGAGTGGATTGTATATTAAAGTCCTCAGAACCGGCAGAGGAGGAGAATATATATCAAAGGAGTTTTTGCATTTTTGCAGAGAGAATGGCATACATAAGCAATTTACCACAAGGTACACACCGCAATAGAATGGAGTTGCTGAAAGAAAGAATCGAACCATAATGGAAATGGTGAGAAGTATGCTGAAGGCAAAGCATTTGCCGAATGAGTATTGGGCAGAAGCAGCAAACTGTGCTGCGTATATTTTAAATAGATGCCCTGCAAAAGCTGTGAAGAACAAAGTTCTAGAAGAAGCGTGGAGTGGCAGAAAACAGGGAGTCACCCACATGAGAGTTTTTGGATGTGTGGCATATGTACACATTCCAGACAAGTTGAGAAGGAAGTTGGATAGTAAGGGGGATAAGTGCATTTTCCTTGGATATTGTGAGGATTCCAAAGGATACAGATTGTATAACCCATCCATAAATAATTTTTTGATAAGCAGAGATGTGAAATTCATTGAAGAGGAAGCATGGGATGGAAGCATTGAGAAAACAGTCAATGTTAAAAGCTGTTTGTCTCATGATGAAGATGAGGAAGATGTAGTTGAAATTAACAACTCATCCGTAGCACAACCTCCACCAGCACAAGGACAGCAAAGGACACCTCAAGCAGCAGTGAGAACACCCTTGAGAAGAAGTTGGAGTGCATCTCCAAGCACACCACATGGAGCAGAAATGAGTGTTTCATCAAGCACAACTACACCAAGTGAAAGCGGAACAAGGTTCAGAAGCCTTAGAGAAGTGTATGAGCAAGGAGAATCAAACGAAGGTATGAATTCCCTATTTTCTTTGTATTTTCAAGTTGATGATCCTATTCATTTTGAAGATGCAATTAAAGATAGAAAATGGATAGAAGCTATGGATGATGAAATTAAAGTCATAGAGAAGAACAAAACATGGGAGCTGGTTGATCTCCCAGAAGGTAAAGAAGTCATTGGTGTAAAATGGGTCTATAAGACCAAAAGAAATGCTGAAGGAAAGATAGAGAGACACAAGGCCAGACTTGTTGTCAAGGGATACAAGCAGAAGCAAAGAATTGATTATGAAGAAACTTTTGCACCAGTTGCAAGAATGGAGACAGTAAGAGCAGTGCTGTCCATAGCAGCACAAAACAAATGGAAAGTATATTAGATGGATGTAAAATCTGCATTTTTAAATGGAGTTTTAATGGAAGAGGTATATGTGGAACAACCTCTCGGATATGAGAAGAAAAGCCAAGAGCATAAGGTCTGAAAATTGAAGAAAGCTCTTTATGGGCTGAAGCAAGCTCCAAGATCATGGTACAGTAGGATAGATTCCTATCTACTGGAAAATGGATTTGAGAAGTGTGAGGGAGAACCCACCCTCTACATCAAAGAAAAGGATGGTAAGATGTTGATTGTTGTTTTATATCTTGATGATTTAATTTTTACAGGTAATGATGATTACCTTGTTGAAAATTTTAAAACAGTCATGAAAAATGAATTTGAAATGATTGACATGGGTTTGTTGAGATACTTCTTGGGAATAGAAGTAGAGCAAGGTGAGAAAGGAATTTTTATATCCCAAGAAAAGTATGTGAATCAGGTTTTAGAAAGATTTAATATGCAGGAGTGCAAAGCTGCAATTACTCCCACAGTAATGGGATTGAAGTTGAGAAAAGATGACAACAACAAGGATGTTGATCCAAGTTTGTATAAAAGCATAGTTGGCAGCCTCATGTATTTGACTGCAACTAGGGCGGACATTATGCATGCTGTTATTTTAATTTCCAGATTTATGGAGAAGCCAAAAGAAGCACATTGGCAAGCAGCAAAAAATTTTTGAGGTATGTTAAAGGAACAAAAGGATTTGGTATTTTGTATACAGCTTCAGAAAATTCAGAATTAGTTGGATACACTGACAGTGATTGGGCTAGAAGTGTAGATGATCGGAAGAGCACTTCTGGTTATGTTTTTCATATGGGTTCAGGAGCCATTTCATGGGCTTCTAAGAAATAGCCTATTGTAGCATTATCTACAGCAGAGGCAGAATATGTGGCAGCTACAGCAGCAGCGTGTCAAGCAATTTGGATGAGAAGAATGTTGAGAAGTTTGTGCCAAGAACAGGTAAAGGGCACTGTGATTTATTGTGACAATAGCTCAGCTATTGCATTATCAAAGAATTTTGTGTTTCATAAGAGAACGAGCACATAGACACAAAGTTTCACTATATCAGATAATTGGTGAACAATGGAGAAGTTGTTTTACAGCATTGTAAAACAAAGGAGCAATATGCAGATATTTTGACAAAGCCATTGGCACAGAAAACATTTGAATTTTTGAGAAAATTTTTGGGTATGATGGATAACCCAGCAGCTGACTTTAAGGGGGAGTGTTGAAATATTAAAGTCACCTACCGTGCCTTTGTACAGGAAGGAGAAGAAAGTACAACAGCAACAAATTTTTGAGTGCACAACACTCTGTATTCAAGAAGAATGAAGAATTTCGTAGTTCAAGTCTACGGAGGAGCAGTCTAATTAAAGACAGTCATTTCAGGCTTTAAAGCCCTCAACAACCAAAAATGAATGAAATTGATCGAACAGGCGAAAGAATTAAAAATTATGAAGAGGCCGGACAAGTGGTCCCTACCACTTAAGCGCCAAAGCGCAAATCGCAGATCGCAGTTTTTTGAAGTTTGAGACCGCAAGTGTCTTGTTGATGTGGATGTTTGCGATGTGCGATCATCGCACCATCGCAACATCGCAATATTACAGAATCAAACTCCACCCATGCCAAGGTTCCGTTGAAAGTTGCGATGCGCGATCATCATGCTATCACACGATCGCACAATCGCATGCTATATATATATATATATATATATATATATATATATATATATATATATATATATATATATGTTCCGCCATATGTGTTATCGTAAATATTGAAAGTTGCGATGTGCGATCGTCGCGCCATCGCACGATCACACCATCACATGTTTCAAGTATTCCTCCATATGTTTTCGTTGGTTTGAAAGTTGCGATATGCGCCATCGCATTTTTTTTGTTCCACCGTTCCGCCATCGCACATCGCAAAATGGTCGACTGCGACGTGGTCCCCACTCGTACGTCATGCCATGTTAAGTTTTATGTTTGGAAATTGATTTTCCTTTGTATTTGTTTTATTTTCTTTGTTTAATGTTTTTTGTTCCCGCCGCGCTATATAAAGTGAAAAAGGCCCGAGAGCCAAAGAGAGTATTGTAATGTAATGTGTTAGTATGAATCCTTTGTCGAAGTGTACGAAAAAGAACCACTTTAGCTACGCATAACTAATAACCCTAACAACAAAAGTGGCTGCCAATATCTTCAGATCTACGGTTAGTTGAACATAAAAGAGCTGCAAAAACCAGATCTATGCATGGAAAGACATTAAGCAGAAAAAACAAGGGTTTGCTCCATATACCAATAGACAAGACAAGAACAATTTTTGAAATAATTTTTATATTAATTGGGCACTTGGGAGGAAAACAAGAAGGCGTATCCAATTCTCCTCAGTGGGATGGGTTCTTGGAAGTCCTCAGCACTTCAGATCTAATATTTCTCTCTCTTGTTGGTGTAGAAAACCCACACAAAGAATAGAACTCAAAGGGAGCTCACACAGCAAATGGTAGAAAAATGGGACCAAGTGTATAGATCCAGAGTGATCTAATAGGCAACAAAAGGTGAAGAATGGTAGGAAAAACCCTCCTATTTATAACAAAATATTGGGTCATTCTAGATCTTGGTGCATGGGTTAACCAGATCTAGATCCACTTTTTATGGAATATTTTATTATTATTTGTTTGAGGGAAAAGGTATTTGACTTGGGTCAAATCCCTTAATTTGTCAAAAATAAATAAATAAATGATTTATTTATCTTTTTAAGGAAGCGGTTAGAAGATAATCAAATAAATAATGATTTATTTAATTATTTAAGGAAGTGGTTGAAATATAATTAAATAAATATTGATTTATTTAATTATTTGTGGGTGATTTGGTCATATTTAACAAGGAATATTATCTAAATAAGATTTAAATAATTATTCCTAGAAAATAATAAGATAGATAAAGGTTTATCTAATTAATTTCTTTGTTTTTGGGTTAAACATGATTGGGAATAATAATTAAAATTATGGTTTAATTAATTATTCCATGAGGAAAATTAAACAAAATAGGTTTGTTTAATATTTCCTTTTGGGGTTTCCTGTTTAGACCATAAACAACCTAATAAATGTGGTTTATTAAGTTATTTTACATAGTGAAAGCAATTTTACTTAGGGTAAAATTGGTCTTACATGGTGTACTTGGGTCCATCTAATGACAATAGGTTAGATGACCAAAAAATGGTGTAACAGATTGCCCCCCAGCGTGCGAGTGTTAGGAGCAAATCGTATGACCGAAGTACGTTGTAAGAACACAATCACTAGAAAACAAAAGGGGTGTCAGAGAGAGAAATGTGAGGTAGATAGTGTGCTGAAGGACTAGACCCTGAGGAGACGAGACTCGCAGGTGCAACAAGTCTCTTTTTATGAGAGGGTACCTATGCTGAAGGCGGCGGGGGAGGCATACCTATGCTCGCCGAGACAAAGTACAAAAGAATAGTGTGTCCAGTAAACAAGGGACCGAACCATAAAGTACAGCCAAAATAATCATGAGCTAGATAAAAATACAATGAGGAATCCCATATACATGTTGTGCCTGGGATAACAGCCAGGACTTGTACAATAATATCTGAGTACATGAGATACAAATACAACCCAAATGCCCCCTGTAAATGGGGAAGGGCTCACAAAATCTAACTGATACATGCAAGTCGAAGAGGCGCTGCAAGTGGCTACGGCCAACATCATCAAACATCTGGAGCTGCATCGAAGGCTGCAAGGAAGAGGTCATCCGGGCATGTGGGGGGCTACCTGCAGGGCCACCCCCTCAGGAGGGTTGAGACATCTCACACACACTCGGGAATCATCAAGAGCTGCTGCGGGATCACTGGACCATCAAGTATACGGATCTCGATCATGCGGAAAGGAGCTGGAGAAACAATCAAGTCAAAGGGAAACGAGAGATCCATTTTCCTGATCCGAGGCACCGAACAAGAGTGGAAGCTGGAACCAAGGTACACAGCCCTCTAGACCTAGCTTCTGGAATGGATGAGCTGATGTCGACAGAAGGAGGTCCGCCATAGGTGAGGCAATGAGATATCCTCAACTAAGGCACGAGAGAAAACAGTAGAGCGACGGACAGACTGACACTAATGATGAGAGTGAAATGGAAAGGACTGAGTAGCGAATGGACGACTTCCCTTGTTAGAGCATAAAGGGCATGAATGACATGGCAGCGACTGACACAATATCATAAGGGATAGGGGACAGTGGGACTGAAGGTCATAAAGTGCGACACAAGAGAGAGACCAAGCAATGAAGGATGGAGGGCTATAGCGGGGTACAAAGGGACTCGGGATAGACTCCATGAATGCGATGATGACTCAACTTGGATGCTCTAAACAAGGGCGACTCGATGGTGCTGCCACACAGTAAAGGCCCAGTGGGGGACCATAAAAACATGAGTACAAGATGGGAACTCATGACAAAAATCGACACGAACAAAGACAAGTAAGGAGGCGAAGTGGTGCCCCGAGTACAAGTGTCGTAAGTGAGGAAATTCGATTTTAATGAGAGGGGAAGTGACCCTTCTTGGATAAAATGTGTCCTGGTGAAGTATCAGATCATAAAAAACTAATAGACACCCATTTGAGGGCTCGGTGAGAGCTTTCCAACGGTTCAGACGGTTTATCAAACGGGGCTACGGTGTGGTCGCAGCAGTCGAAAGAAGAAACAGGGGTTCTCTTTTAATAAGGCAGTTTTCCCTCCAAATTCACTCATTTTCTATTGTTGCTGTGGTGAATGTAGAGAGGAGAGAAGGGTTCAAATCTTGCGGCGAGCGTAGTTAAAACCGACCGCTGGAATCGAGATCCGCCGGGCCAGGGGTGAGGCCTAACCTTACTCTTTCATGTTCGATGGAATGTGAAAGTCCTGTATTTAGGCCAAAATCCCGAAATGCACCTCCTCATCTTCATTAGTCGGGTCACACTTTTTGGGCTAAAAAGTGACTCGGGATGCAGTGTTTCAGAAAATCGCGACCAAGCGATCGAATTGGGCAGAAAACCGCGACCGGGGAGATGAGGGGAAGCTGTGTCGTTTTATGGCCGGGGAGTTGGGTTTTTCGTGTTTGGTTATGGTATTCGTATCCGTGTGCCGTACAAAGATGATGTTTTTGCAGCAGGTAAGGGAAGATTTACTTTCGGTTAATCGAGAGAGAGAGACCTGGGTACATTACGGGCAGAGATCCAGGCGGATCAGGGTGTCCGTCGTGTGTTGGCCAGGTTTGGGGTTCTAAAATTTTTGGAGAACCCTTTGATGAGAGCAGGAGAGCCCTTGTTGGCCCAGATTATCAGTTATTGGGATCCAGAGCATGAGGTCTTTGTAGTGCAAGGGCACAGGATTGAACTGACAGTCCAGGATGTGTATTTCTTGACGGGTCTCCCACCACTGGGGATGGTGGGAAACACGCAGCCAGTATTACCGCGGGGGCGGCATATCATGGAGTTTGTGGAACGACATTGTCGACCGGGTCTCCAAGTCAAGGGGACTCGGATACCGATCAGGGATCTAGAGAGGCTAGAAACCCGTGCAGTGGCCGCAGCTGTGCTGTGTATCCTGGGCAACCAGGCGTTCCATCACATCACCGGGGGGAAGATGATGCTAGTAGAGAGTGTGTTGAGTGGGACCTACTATGGGTGGGCCCAAATGATGCTGGTGTCATTAAAACGACAGTTGTCTCTCTTCAAGCGGCAAGTGAACCACGATTGCTCGTATGGGACTTTATTCTGCGCCTTCTTATTTGAGAAGATCTCGACCTTGCGGCCTCGTGTACAGCTTCCAGATGGGGGCCCGAGAGAGCCCAGGATGCGCCGGTGGGGGCGGCTACTGTGTAGAGGAGGAGGAGGGGCGGTCGGGCGAGTGTTTCAACCTGAGTTTTTTGCCCATTGGGATCAGATGCCATTATACATAGATGACTATCCCTATAGTGGGATGAGTTATTATGGAGATCTCGGACCTGCCACTTCCGCCTGGTCGAGTCTGGGGGCCCGATGGTAAGTGACAGATTGCTATTATTGTATGGGCATGTTACAGTTTTTTGAATAGTAGCTAGGGTACTGATTCATGTACTGTTGGTATGCAGATATAGCGCCGATAAAATCGGCCGGATATATGGGACGACCGGCAGCATCTGGAGCTATAGGTCTGAGTGGGTCGAGAGCAGCGCATAATGAGGATGCGGCCGCCCTTCTAGAGGACATCCGCCATAGATGCGAAAGGTTGTTGACCGGAGTATCAGAGCGTGGGTGGCAGGACTTAGACGACCAATACATAGAGCCATGTGTTGGTCTACCCTTGGAATGGCGAGGTGTCATGTGGCGCATGGCGATGGCCGGTCAAGTGGTGTGTGATCTACAGGCTGCAGGGGCAGAGCCATTGGCTCGGGATCCGCCAGATAGTGATTAGGTGTGGGGCATGTGGTGCCCCCTAGTGTGTATGTAGGGGCAGGTGGTGCCCCCAGTTTTGAGTTTTTTGTAACATGCTATGGGCATGTCATATGTATCAGAGTAGATGGACTCTAAACACATGTTTTTTCGACACATATTATGGATATGCATCATTTTTAATGATTATGAATGTTATTGTCTTGTATGAAATGCGTGTGATACATGCAAATCTAGAACATGGTTTGCAATACTATCTAAATAGTGATTCTGTTCTCGAGGTACATGGTTGAAATTTATGGTTTCAAATGCACGGATCAAGAGTTTCACTTGTAAATAGCGTCTAAACAGCACAGGGTTATGCACACGATAAACACCATTTAGTTGCATGACAAGAAGTAGGGAATCCAAACGAACGTGCAGATGGAGGATGCGATGGAAGAGGGCATCAGCTAAGAGACCACGCACTGCATCATATTCGGCCTGATTGTTGGTGGCAGAACCAATGCAAACCCTGTTAGAGAGAACAAGGGCATGCAAGGGGGTGAAGATGGCCCAACCTGCCGAGGCGAGATTCCGGGAGTAACGACTTGCACCATCGGCGTAACCGATAAAGGGTGTGGACGGGGGGTCCTGCGGAATGGTGTTACAAGACAACAAATGAGGGGAGGAGAGGCAATGACGGTAGCGTGAGTGCATAGAAGACATCGGGCGGCAACTGCGGGAGGGAGTGCAAGGAGCAGGATGACTATGACTCATATACCAACTAGAGGGTGGTATATGAGGGCTATCGGAAGTATGGTGAGGACTCGGGCTGTGGAGGTCAACAGAGACACGGGTGGAGTGATCTCGTGTGTGGGTAGAAAAGGGGTGGTCAGGTGACACAACAGGGGAGGATGCAGGGGGGCTAGGCTCCAAGTGTCTCGCAGAGGAGGATAGGTAAAGAATGGTTACATTAGACTCCGTCATCTGAACATTAAGGGGGGGAATGTCGATGGGAGCGGGGGGATCCTCAGGCTGACCTCAAGCATACTGCGCGAGGATGGGAGAGGCAGATTGATTTTGTTCAACCTCATACTCTCGGACCACCTCTAAAGAGGCGCGGTAATGCATCAGTTGAGGACAATGGTGGGAGTAATGGCCATGAAGACCGCACAAAGCACAGGGTTTGTTGGTGCGGAGAGTCTTGGGGTTCTTGGTTACGGACGAAGAAGGAATGGAGGCTTCAGGAACCATAGACTCGGGGAATGCGACTTTAACCATGGGTTGAATACGGGGCAACTCGGGACAAGCATGGGTGGCATGACCGGTGACATCACACAAGGCACAAGGCTTTGTGGGGGGAGGAGGGGTCGGGTCAGTCGTGGTGGTCTTGTCTTTGGGTGCCCCCTTGCGGGCTTTGCCTTTCTTCCCAGGAGCCGTCACGATAGGAGAAGGGTCCTGTGGAGGTGTTGGGGGCACAGTGGCAACAGAGGAAGCGAGGGGGACCGGTTGAACTAGTGTCAAATCCATGTAGGGTTTGGGGTGACCAGGAGGGGTGGCGGCTAGGGGATCAAGGTACCAGACCGGTATGCCTAAGGTCAGGTTAGGGAGAGAGAGGGTGGCCATGACGGGGACAGAATATACTCCGGGAGGGGGAGCCAGGAAAGGGATCTGCCCAACAGGGTAATGACCAGGAGGGACTCGTGGGCGTCGAAAACAATCGGAGGAACCCATCCGTGAGGATAAAGGGGTTCAGGGATACCACCGTAGGGAGGGCGATGAGGAGCGGTCCGTCGGGCCGAGATGAATGGCTAGGGAGCGGGTTGGGTGCAGAGGCGCAGGGGGAGGCTGTCACCAATGGCAAGGTGCCACTACGGCAACTCCGAGACGATCGCACTGGCAAACACCGATAAGTTGGGACTCGTTGATGGGAGGAGGAGGAGATTAGGAAAAGTTCCAAGCAGTGAGGAATCTTTGTAAACGCCGGGGGAGACACTGATCAAGGAATCGACGGTTTGCTTGTTGGCTACAGAAGAGATGGTCGTCTTAGGTGAGGTCTGAGATTTTGGCTCATGATATGTCAACTGGTCAATGGTGACTATCTTTCCATTATGGGGGAAAGACATCTTGCAGAAAACCGCGGATGGGACAGCAAACATAGCATAGGTGTAGCTTCACCCCAATAGAATGTTGTAGTCTAGCGGGGCGTCTATGACTTCGACGTCAACGCAAACAGTCTTACCAGTGAGGGTGATAGGACAATTACGAAACAGGCCAATGGGCTGGGAGGCATGGCCGTCCCACGCTCGAAGGGTGATCGTGAAGGGGCCAACTCAGAGTCCGAGTTGCTTCCAAACCGAAGCGACATCACACAGGTCACACAAGTGGATGCGCTCTCGTCATATGCAATCGCGAAACATTGGCATTCCGGATTTGACCGGGGGATTTGGAAGGCTACAGAAGCAGGAAGAGGAGGATGTTCTAATTGATGGGCGTCAAAAACAATCATTTGGTCATCGGCAGGATCTTCAGCGCCCACAGCAGATAACAGAGCCTTCTTTTGGGAAGGGCACGATTGGAGGAGTTCCAATGTGGAAATGGCAACAGGAGATTGCGCCAAATCATCTACTATGCTATACGAATGAGCAGCTCGACCAGAAGCAGCATTTCAACGTAATGGTCCCTTAGGAATCTTGGTATGAACCTCAACTTTGGGTTGAGGGATATGTAAGGGGCCATTGGATGTCGAAAGAGGCTCTGTAGAACCTGAAGAAGGGGACTCGGGGGCAGACTGAGCGGGAGGCTTGGGGTACTGGCGAGATCGAGTTTGAAGGTGAAGGTTGACGGTCGGGGAAGGATCGGAGTGCATCATAAGGATCTGGTAGTCAGAGGAACCAGAAAGGGCAGGGGGAGTGGTGACCTGGCTATCAGGCAGTTGGGTAGCCACGAATCCTTGCTGAGGGAAAGGATCAGTAAATATAGCTGGTTGGGTAGTAGCCACATTAGGAGGAGCATGAGGGGAGGCGTGTTGTCCGCGCAATGTGGCTTGAGACTCCCACATCTGCCGCATCTGGGGTAAGAGGGGACAATCATGGGTGTAATGACCATAAACATTGCAACACGAACAAGGCTTATTTGTGCGAAGCGGCCTGTCCGGATTGGGCTGAGTGCCATGTTGCTGGTTGGTAGTGTTAGGGTCAACACCAGGATTGGGTCCACGGGTACCAGGGGCAGATTGGTTTGGGTTGCCTCTCCGCCTTCTTTGAGAAGAAGGGGGATTAGTCACGCCCTGCTGTGAAAATACTTGCCTTGGAGGGGGTTGTAAGTGTTGTTGCGGGTTTGGAGGAGGCAAGGGATATGGAAGCACATATGCTGGAGGAACTGGCGCACCAGGCTACGGATAAAGGTAATGGTTAGGTTGGGCAAAAGGAGGAGGCATGCCGTATCCTAGATACATGCTACCGGGAGGGGGAAGAGTGCTAGAGGTGCTGGCCCCTCCCTGAGGGAGACCATAGCCCATAGGAGGTTGAGCGTATGGATGGGACAGGGCTCCAACGATACCGTCGGTGGAATGAGATGCCCCCGGGGCATTAGCACCACCGGGGCCTGGAGAGGACAGGGAGAACGGTATAAACATAACCAGATTGAGCGTAGATCAGGCCATATTTCAAGGCTATTTGGAGGGCGGCTTCTTCGGTTTGAGGAAAGTGAGAGGCGACATCTTTGTCGATAGGAGCTAAGAGGGTGCAAAGGAACCAGTCCATGTAAACCCGATATTCGAAGGGGGGGGCTCGACATAAGCTCCGTCTTCTTCGCCATTCCTGAACATGGGCGGAAAGGCGGGTCGAAGAGGTTTGTTTGAATGAAGTCAAGAGCTCCGTGCCAGTATCGTATCGGAGAGGGAGCTGGAAATAAGATAAAAAGGCTTGGGAAAGGGTCGCAAAGGTGGTATGGGAAGAGGTGGCTTGGTCAACATACCATTTAGAAGCTTTGCCGGTAAGCGTGCATTGGAACAAACGAAGATGAATGGAGTCATCGGTAATGGAATTGGAGGAACACCACATGTGGAAAGATCGGACATGATTGGTTGGATCTTCTCTAGCAAGGCCTTCGAACTTAGGGATGTCGGAGGGGAGCTTGGTTGGCATAGCAGGCCAACCAACATCGTGGTGGATAGGGTCGTTGATCAACTGATTGAAATCGGGGAGGCTGAGGCCTGCAATGTACGGCAGCAAGGGTATGGCCGAGGTAGTTCCCGTGGCGGTTCCGCTAGTAGTAGGTCCGGCATTAGGGCCTGGAGCACCACCAGCGTTAGGCCCTGGACCAGACATGGTGAAGGTGACAGGGGGAGAACCAGGAGGAGAAGGAGAACCCGATGAATCAGGAGAGGAGTCGGAGTGCGGACTCGGAGGGGGACTAGCTCGACGACGGCGAGGCGGAGCAGGTCGATCGACCGGAAACTGAGGGTGAAGGCCAAGAAGTCTCCGGGAAAGGCGCCTTAGGGGCGCAATGATGAAGAATGAAACTGACAAGGGCAGAAAGGGATAGAATCAAGTGAGGTCAAGGGCAGAAAAGGTGCAGTGACAATTGATTTTAGAGTCTTTGCCAGGCGGTGTTAACCACGCGCTTCTTCACTTAGGGTCAGTGTGTGGCATGCGTTAATTTTAATTTTTAAACCCTTTCCGTTCTGAGAGCAAGAAAAAAGTGTTCTGCGTAACTGAAAATAAATCTGTAGAGAACAATATATATTGCTGAAATAACAGAAAATTAACAGCTACCTGTGCATCTATCTAACCCAAGAAGATGGGTCTCTCAAAACTAAAAAAAGGGGAAAAATCTAGGCAAAACACACGGAAAAGAGGCCAATAGATCTAAGGTCAAAAGGGACAGGGATCTAAAGGATAAAGCTGCTGAGAAGAGGTGCAGATCATAGCCAAGAGACAGAGGCAAGGTGGCTGGAAAAAAGGGAGGAAATCAGCAAAAAGCGGAAAGGACAGGGAAGAATTCCTAAAGGGAGGTCCAAAAAAAACGATAAGAGGTGATTTGAAAGGAAGAAATGCTGATTTAAAGGGATCTGAAGAGGAGGTTTCAGATCTGAAAAAGGGAAGGATGAAACTCTGAAAAACAGACGGCTGAAACAGCTAAAACTCTTCCACAAAAAGTGGAGGGTACTAAAGCCCTAGGGGGCTAGGTTCCCACTTAGATGAGCTAAAACAGAGCAAAACCAGGTCAAAGCGGGCTGAAACAGAGGCTGGAAAACCCTGACAGAAGCTTCAGCAGAACCCAGAAAAATTGCAGAAAAAGAGCTGAAAAAAGGGCAGGTCGCAGTTTCTGACTTGTTTTCAGTGCAGGTCGTAGAAAAGAGGCTGAAAAGTGCGACCTGGAGGTCCAGGTCGCAGGTTTTGGGCCGGAAAGTGTAACCTCCCGTTCTGGTTGTCTCGGCGGCATATTTTTAGAAAAGTTGCCATCTCAGTTGCGGCAGGTGTCGCTTACCCGCGCAATAGGGCCAGAAACACACGGAAGTTAGAAATTTTCATGTTTTATGGTTTTATGTGAGAAAAACAACATAAAAATAGGGAAAATATTCATCTGAAAAGAAACCCTAGGGTCTGAAGTAGCTGGATATGCAGGAATATGAAAAACGACAGCGGTCGTAATTTAAAACCCGTGTGGAGTCACCATTTGTTAGTATGAATCCTTTGTCGAAGTGTACGAAAAAGGACCACTTTAGCTACGCATAACTAATAGCCCTAACAACAAAAGTGGTTGCCAATATCTTCAGATCTGCGGTTAGTTGAACATAAAAGAGCTGCAAAAACCAGATCTATGCATGGAAAGACATTAAGCAGAAAAAACAAGGGTTTTCTCCATATACCAATAGACAAGACAAGAACAATTTTTGAAAGAATTTTTATATTAATTGGGCACCTGGAAGGAAAACAAGAAGGCGTATCCAATTCTCCTTAGTGGGATGGGTTCTTGGAAGTCCTCAGCACTTCAGATCTAAGATTTCTCTCTCTTGTTGGTGTAGAAAACCCACACAAAGAATGGAACTCAAAGGGAGCTCACACAACAAATGGTAGAAAAATGGGACCAAGTGTATAGATCCAGAGTGATGTAATAGGCAACAAAAGGTGAAGAATGGTAGGAAAAACCCTCCTGTTTATAACAAAATATTGGGTCATTCTAGATCTTGGTGCATGGGTTAACGAGATCTAGATCCACTTTTTATGGAATATTTTATTATATTTGTTGGAGGGAAAAGGTATTTGACTTGGGTCAAATCCCTTAATTAGTTAAAAATAAATAAATAAATGATTTATTTATCTTTTTAAGGAAGCGGTTAGAAGATAATCAAATAAATAAGGATTTATTTAATTATTTAAGGAAGTGGTTGAAAGATAATTAAATAAATAATGATTTATTTAATTATTTGTGGGTGATTTGGTCATATTTAATAAGGAATATTATCTAAATAAGATTTAAATAATTATTCCTAGAAAATAACAAGATAGATAAAGGTTTATCTAATTAATTTATTTGTTTTTGGGTTAAACATGACTGGGAATAATAATTAAATTATGGTTTAATTAATTATTCCATGAGGAAAATTAAACAAAATAGGTTTGTTTAATATTTCCTTTTGGGGTTTCCTGTTTAGACCACAAACAACCTAATAAATGTGGTTTATTAAGTTATTTTACATAGTGAAAGCAATTTTACTTAGGGTAAAATTGGTCTTACATGGTGTACTTGGGTCCATCTAATGATAATAGGTTAGATGACCAAAAAATGGTGTAACATAATGTATTGTTATTGAAAACGCTATGTGAGCCCGCATGCAAAGAAAACACAGTAAGATCATTACAACACTGTTTTGTGCATTTTGAGATAGACAGAGAGTTGTTTTAGAGCATTGCGTCTGTAGCAGTCTTACTTTGGTGAATCCCTCCATTGAGGAAGAAATTTGTAACAATTTTTTTTTAAGTTCTGTTATTGAAATAGAAAGAATTTTCATGCCATCTCTGTCTGCGATTAAAATTTCTGTTTTAAACTTCTCTGTGTTGTAGAGGAGAGTTTGTTCTCTCCACTGTTGTTTGGAATTCCCAAAAATTCCAACAGTAATTAGTCTGTTCAATGTTCTAAAAACATGTGCAAGATTCATCAATTCATTAGCTTGCTAGGCTGTGCAGTGTTCTGATAACATGTGAAAGATTCATCAATTCATTTACTTGTTAGGTTGTTCAATGTTCTGAACTGAGTGCAGATAAACATTACCTCGCAACTTTATCTATCTGTGGTGTATGAAATCTATTAATTAACACATTCGTTGCTGTGCCACTGGGATAAGTCAGTCTGTAGTCAATGATAAGGACCTGAAATAAAATTCCATGAAATTAATATAATATTAACAATTGCAACTATTCAATTACAAACAAAAAAGATTATTTTCTCAGTAGCCTACCTTTCGCAGAGGCACCAGTGCTAAAATGCCCACGAATGTAACTAGAAGCAGATATCCAATCATCCACCCAATATTGGGTTCCTTTACTGTATCCGGATTATTACCTGGAGTGTTAACACTTGCCCGCTCATAGGTTTTCCGATTCAATGCCAACAAATAGGAGCCAAATCCTCCTACATTAGTAAAATTAAAAAATTAATACCAATATCATTCTAATGACTAATGATGGAGACTGAACTGAGTTGCTGTTTATGTTAAATTAATGCCAATATCAGAGATTGAACTTAGTTGCTGTATATGCCAATAAAATGAACAAACAAAACAATACTAAAGTAAATGTCGATGGACAGTTGAGTTATGAAATATTATGTAAATTCTATTTTAATATTTTATGGATCAAATAAAAAATAAAATTATAAATGCATAATTATAAACAATAATAAAACAAAAATATTATGTAAATTTTGTTTTAATATTTAATAGATTAAATCAAAAATAAAATTATAAATGTTTAACTATAAACAATAATAAAACAAATAGATTATCATCTTTATAAAATATTATGTAAATTATGAAATCAAGATTCAAATACTTCATTCATAAAACTGAAAAACAATAGTAAAGTAAATATATATACCATCGTAGACAAGATTGTAACACGCCACAATACAAGTCTGGATTATAGTATTCTCTTGTCTAGTGAAAGGAACTTTCAGTAATCCAAACCTAGACAGGAATTTGCTCCATGATTTTATGAATACAAAGCCCAGCAACCCAGCAGAAACATTCATGGTGGGAGCCAATCCAGTTGTGAGATTGAGATTCATAACAATGATACTAAAGATGTTGCCTATCCCAAAACTCACAAAGATCCCACGGATAGATATTTGCTCCCTCCATGAAGGTATTTTTCCATCAAAATCTTCTAGAAGACTCTGCTCCTTACGGCCATTTTCTATATTCAAGCTCACCAGAGTGCTCTGTTGTTTATCTTTCCCTCCATGATCTGTGTTTTCTACTAATAAATCATCTCCATCATGAACAATCTATTTCACAAGTCCAACTTGTGAATCCTCCATTACAAATTCAATTACTATGTTAAAGGCTGCTGGATGACCAAAGATCAAGACCTAGAGTTTCAGAGTTACTGAGCATTGAAAGGTATTTAAGCGGGCCAGAATCAAATTCGATCACGAAATTCACTGGAGGCATGATTGAGAGGAATCATGAACGACTTGAATTAGGATTCACAGGGCACAACGCGATAGAAATAATTGATTGGAGTGTACAAGGACATGACATGGAATTAAGCAGCAATAGAATTATGACAACGTATTCTCCATGTCAAGTAAACCCGCTGTAGATCTAGTCCATATTTGTTGGAATTTTCTGAGAATTCTAGAAACACACACAGGGAGAACAATACTCTGTTCTACCTTAACACATAGATTTAGAAAAAACCAAAAATGCTGCTGGACAGAGATGGAAAACTGAGCTATTTCATTAAAATAAAAAAAATGCTATTATAAAATGAGAGATTTTCCTCAGAACATAGTTCTAGATTTACAAGGCAGAGCACTCAAAGCTGTTACCGACACAGCGCTGCACAATCCTACTTCTCTGTCTGTAAAAGGGAATACTTCACACAAAAAACACTCTCTGTTTTATTTTTCAGAGACACACACAGTTTTTCTTGCCTGTAGGCTTTTTACAAAAAAAACGACAATATAGTCTCTCTCTGTTTATGTGCTTTTTTATTTCGGGTATTATATATGGCGCGGTAATAATATTAAAACAAAAACCTTGAAAATATATTAGCCGCATACAAATTCATAAACCAAAGTTAAATGACTTTTGGTCGCGGCGATCAAACGAAACATGAAACAAAACATATATCTGAATGGTGGATCCCACAACAGATATCGCATCGTGGACTTGCGAGCGGTTCAAATGGTATATATCATATGAGCGCTTGCAATGAGCGATGAGCGATGTTGCATCATCGCATCGCAAACAATCTTCGAAACGTCACACATATGCAAAGCGCTTTAATATATGGTGCATGCGATATTGCATCGCAAATAAACACAGCGGTTTGCGGAATAGAATATGGAGTATGGAGTGTTGCGATTTCCATCGCATCGCAACTATAACTGCGGCACTAGTGGGTTATGGATCTCTGCGCTTCCGCTGCGCGATTCAAAAGACTTCAAAACAAAAAAAATGATTTGTGGTTGGTGGATGTTTAAGCGGCGCGGTGGTTGAAGGTTTAAAGACACGGTATGGTGGGCTTTAAAAGCCCGATATGACTGTCATCAAGATTTGTATGCTGCGTGGTCAAAACCATGGAAATCCTTCAATGCTTCAATGGCGGAGGTATGGCTGCGGCCCATCATAATTAAATTCTCTCTATTTTATTTATATCCCTCTTGAATGCACAATGCTGTGCACGCAAGCATGCTACCCTTGTTGTACTCCTCTTTCTCCTACACAGGGTCAGCAACAGGGGAATTTAATATTTCCAACACTCCCCCTTTAAATCACCTGCTGGGTTTTCTGTCATACCCATGCATTTTCTCAGATAATTAAACTCCTTTTGCCCCAATGGTTTTGTCAGAATGTCGGCAAACTACTCCTCTATTCTGCAATGTTTCAGAATAATTTCTCCATTGTTCACTAGCTCCCTTATGTAGTGAAACTTGGCATCTATGTGTTTCGTTCTTTTGTGAAATACAAAATTCTTTGACAATGCTATGGCTGAGCTATTGTCACAATAAATCACTGTGCATTTTACCTGTTCATAATACAAAATTCTCAACATTCCTCTCATCCACACTGCTTGACATGTTGTTGTTGTAGCTGCCACATACTCTGCTTCAGCTGTAGATAAAACCACAATTGGCTATTTCTTAGAAGCCCATGAAATGTCTCCTGAACCCATGTGAAAAACATAACCAGATGTGTTTTTCTGGTCATCTATACTTCCAGCCCAATCACTGTCAGTATAATCAATCAATTCAGAATTTTCTAAAGTGGTATATAAAATTCCATATCTCTTTGTTCCTTTTACATACCTCAGAATTCTTTTTGCTGCTTGCCAATGTGCCTCCTTTGGCTTTTCCATAAATCTAGAAATCAAGCTTACGGCATGCATGATATCCGGCCTAGTTGCAGTGAAATACATGAGGCTGCCAACTATGCTTTTGTACAGGCTTGGATCAAAATCCTTGCTGTTGTCCTCCTTGCTCAATTTCAATCTAATCATTGTAGGAGTAATTGTTGCCTTGCAATCCTGCATATTAAATATTTCCAGAATTTCATTCACATATTTGGCTTGAGAAATAAAAATCTTATTTTCATTTTTCTCTACTTCTATTCCTAAGAAGTATTTCAGTAATCCCATATAAGTCATCTCAAATTCATCCTTCATGACTGATCTAAAATTCTCAATGAGGTCAGCATCATTACCTGTAAAGATCACATCATTAACATATAAAACAACAATGAGCATCTTACCATATTTCTCCTTGATGTATGATGTGGGTTCTCCTTCACATTTTTAAAACCCATTTTCCAGTAGATAGGCATCTATCTTACTGTACCATGCTCTTGGTGCTTGTTTCAACCCGTAAAGAGCTTTCTTCAATTTCCATATTTTGTGCTCTTGGCCTGCTTTCTCATAGCCCAGAGGTTGTTCATGTAGAAATTATATAACTTATGTGTTATATGTCCAATATTCTCCTGATCACACACTATTTTAACTTCATGCACAATATATAATCTATTCCACCATTGATCATCAAATGCGAAAATTAAATCAATTGCAATGCACACATGAAACTATAAAAATTCACACACATTAACACAGTTGTTTAACGGGAAAGCATGAAGCTAAAAAATCCAACTATATGTATATAATATATGTCATAGAGATCATGTAACAATCCTCATACAAAGCTGATCATATCAAGCTCTCAGTACAATACAATCGCTACACACTAATCAGGCCCGATCTTGCAAATCCATGCACCAATCTTTGCCACCTGCTAGCCTGCTTCTACTGCGCAATCCCTGCTGAGGAATGGCTTTGAATGAACTTGAATTGCTCCTGCTTGCACTGCACAATCCTCATTGGCATCTCCACTGAGTTTTGGATGCAATCAATGCATCACTATAGTCACAACTGATAGTCACACTTGCTCTTTCACCTACCTCTCCACTGGTCTCCACTGAAACTGCCATGCACTGTAGTTAACTGATGTGCTCTTTAGTTGATTAATGAGTTATTATTTAGTGAATTAATTAATAATTAATTCACACCACTCTCACTAGTGTATCTATCAGTTAGACTAGATACAACTAGCTCCACTGAGTCTAACTGAGTTAAACTGAACACAACTCCACCAACTACTTCTACAACTCCACCAAAGTATGTCACATGAGTTCTAATTGAAGTCCTCATGCATTAGCTCCAGAAAACCCTTAGGAATAGCGTAATTCATTCTGTCAGCTACTGTGCCACATCTATGCACTTAACTAAAGTGCTCCAAGAGAATAAGATAATGTTTAGAGTCTAAATATTATTAAGAGCTAATAATATTTGACATATCTATTTTTAGACTGGCAATCTAAAAATAGATTCCGCCCAATATGTCTAAAAATAGAAGTCCATCTATTTTTCCAACTTCGACTCAACTCATCCACAAATAGCATCCCGCAACTCATAGAATATGATTGACATGTTCCAAATGCATAGTCTAAAAATAGACTTTGCGCCATGTAAATAGCTCTGCGTCCACTTAGTGAAGGCAACTCTTTCACTAAGCTCATCATCTTCGTTGGCATCTAATAGTTCAACATAAACCTCTTCCATTAAAAATCCATTCAGGAATGCTGATTTCACATCCATTTGGTAAACCTTCCACTTGTGTTGTGCTGCTATGGACAACACTGCTCTCACGGTTTCCATTCTTGCAACTGGTGCAAAATTTTCCTCATAGTCTCTTCCATGTTGCTGCTTGTAACCTTTGACAACAAGTCTGGCCTTGTGCCTTTCAATCTTACCTTCAGCATTTCTCTTGGTCTTATAGACCCATTTCACTCCAATGACTTCCTTTCCATTTGGGAGATCAACGAATTCCCATGTTTTATTTTTCTCTATGGCATTCATTTCTTCATCCATAGCTTCTATCCATGTTTTTTCTTTCACTGCTTCTTCAAAATGAATAGGTTTATCAACACGACAATATAATGCAAATAGAGAGTTCATACTTTCATTTGCTGCTTCTTGCTCATAGATTTCATTCAAATTTCTGAATCTAGTTCCTCTTTCGCTTGGTGTACTTGTGCTTGAGGAAGCACTCAAATCTGCTCCTTATGGTGTGCTTGGAGAAGCACTGCTTCCACTTCTCAAGGGTGTTCTCATTCTTGCTTGAGGTGTCCCTTGTTTTCTTTGTGTTGGTGGAGGTGCTACTAATGAGGTGTTCTTTTCAGCCACATCTTCCTTATCATCATCATGAGACAAACAACTCTTAACATTGATTTTTTTCTCAATGCTTCCATCCCATGCTTCTTCTTCAATGAATTACACATCTCTTCTTATTAAAAACTTCTTGGTGGATGGGTTATAAAATCTATATCCCCTGGATTCTTCACAGTATCCAAGAAATATGCACTTCTCCCCCTTACTGTCCAACTTCTTCCTTAGTTGATCTAGAATGTGTGCATAAGCCACACAACCAAAAACTCTCATGTGGGTGACTCCTTGTTTTATGCAACTCCATGCTTCTTATGGAACTCTGTTCATTACTATTTTGGTTGGGCATCTATTCAAGATATATGCCGCATAATTTGTAGCTTCTGCCCAATATTCATTTGGCAAATGTTTTTCCTTCAGCATACTTCTTACCATATCCATGATTGTTCTATTTTTCCTTTCAGCAACTCCATTTTACTGTGGTGTGTACCTTGTTGTAAATTGTTTATGTATGCCATTTTCTCTGCAAAAATGCAGAAATTTCTTAGAGATATATTCACCTCCTCTATCAGTTCTGAGGATTTTAATACGCTGCCCACTTTGGTTCTCAACAAGTGCCTTAAAGTGGCAGAATTTCTCAAACACTTCACTTTTATATTTCAAGAAATAAACCCATGTTTTTCTTGTGAAATCATCAATGAGGTCAGCATATAATGGTTGCCTAATATGGATGGTGTTTGCATTTGTCCACAAAAATATGAATGGACAATTTCTAAGGGTGCCTTTTCCCTTATTCTCTTTCATGATGGAAATTTTTCTCTGTGTTGTTTTCCCAAGATACAACCTTCACAAAGACTGTCCAGTTTTTCTATCAATGGTAATCCCCTTACCATTATTTTCTTGTGCAACAAATTTAGTCCTCCAAAATTGAGATGTCCAAATCTCAAATGCCATAACCAGTTCTCATCTTTCACTTCCTTTTGAAAGACCTCTTGTGTTATAGCTGCTACATTTCTTCTTTCCTTCAAGTCAGCTTTGAGCTTGAGAGGAAACATCCTATTGCTTGTCATCTACACCTCTGCAATGACTTTCTTGCTTGGAGGTATGTCCATAATTGTGCACACATAATTTTTGAAAAATACATTGTAACCTTTATCAATGAGCTTCCCAACACTCAAAAGATTACATTTCAAGCCAGGAACATAGTATACATCTGGCACAAATTTTTTCTCTCCATTTCTTGCAAGGATACTTACTCTGCCTTTTTCCTTGACAAAGATCTTACTATGAATTCCTGTTGTTACTTCAGATTTAACATCTTCATCAAGATTGGAAAACATTGTTATGTTTCCAGTCATGTGATTACTGCAACCTGAGTCTAAGAACCATACATCATCTTGTCTATCTTGTACTACATTACATGTTAACAACACATTCTTTGGGTTCTTTTCTTCTCTTGTAACATTAGCATTCTGCCTATTATTCATGTCATATTGCTTTTTCCTACACTCATTGGCATAATGCCCATATTTTTTGCAATAATGACACTGGACATGGGATTTTTCATACCTTTGTCCATGCGCATGATGTTGTCCACCTTACTGGCTGTTGCTTTGGCTTTGGCTTTGATTCTGATTGTTGCTCCTTCCATGAGTATGTGAAGGGTTGTTTCTTCCTCCTCTGTTTTGGCTTCTGCCTCGTCCTCTTCCTCTTCCTTGACCTCTTCCTATTCCAAAAGGCATCTGGGTCTTGAAGACATGCTCCAAAGATGAGTTTACTGTTCTCCCCAATCTTTGTTCATGAGTCATCAGTGATGCATGAAGTTCATCAACTGTGAACTTTGATAGATCCTTTGTATCTTCAATGGTTGTGACAATAACATCAAACCTTGAGGGTAAGATCCTCAATATTTTCTCCATAATCCTTCTCTCTTCCACTATTTCTCCATGAGATCTCATTTGGGTGACCAACCCAATCAACTGTGTGAAGAATGAGACTATTTTTTCATACTCCTTCATGCCAATAATTTCAAAATCCCTTCTCATCAGTTGAAGTTTTGCAGTCTTCACCTTCTCCATTCCTTGGTAGGCTATCTGGAGGGTTTCCCATGCATCCTTGGACCTCTTAGTTGCTCCTATCCTTGGAAACACACTCTCATGCACTGCTTGATAGAAATAGAAGAGGGCTTTTGAGTCCTTCTTCCTATTTCTCTTCAACAGATCCTTCTCTGCCTGTGTTAAGGCATTAAAGGCATGCTCATCTGCTGGTTCATCAAAACCATCTTCAACAAACTCCCATAAATCCTGAGAGGAAAACAGATCTCTCATGGTAATGGCCCAATAGTCATATTTCTTCCCATTAAATTGTGGGAGTTGAGTATTTCCAATACTCATACTTGTGCTGGCTCTAGCTATGGCTTACACTCTGAACTATGAAATAAAGTTGACTTTGTTTTTTAAACAAGATGTCTCTTTGCCTAAGAGACCAAACTCTGTCTCCAAAAGAAAACTTCTCTGGACTGATCTTTTAAACACAAAACAAGAACTCTGTTTTGATAAATACCTGGACTTGAACTTCTGCTGAGCCTTCACGCTGCTGGAGAACTGCTGTAACAAGCTCCTTCTTCCTTCAACTTTTTTGACACCTTCAAAGAGCCTAGATAAGCTCTGATACCATGTTGGAATTTTCTGAGAATTCCAGAAACACAAACAGGGAGAACAACACTCTATTCTACCTCAACACAAATATTTAAAAAAAAAACAAAAATGCTGCTGGATAGAGATGGAAAATTGAGCTATTTCATTAATACAAAAAAAATGCTATTACAAAATGAGAGATTTTCCTCAGAACATAGATCCAGATTTACAAGGTAGAGCACTCAAGGCTGTTACCGACACAGCGCTGCACAATCCTGCTTCTTTGTCTCTTACTTGCCTACGGGCATTACAGACACACACAGAGTCGTAAAAGGGAATACTTCACACAGAAAACACTCTCTGTTTTCTTTTTCAGAGACACACACAATTTTTCTTGCCCATAGGCTTTTTACAAAAAAAACGACAATACAGTCTCTCTCTGTCTATCTGTGCTTTTTCATTTCGGGCATTATATATGGTGCGGTAATAATATTAAAAACAAAAACCTTGAAAATATATTGGCCGCATACAAATTCATAAACCAAAGTTAAATGACTTTTGTTCGCGGCGATCAAACGAAACATCAAGCAAAACATATATGCGAATGGTGGAGCCCACAGCGGAAATTGCATCGCGGACTTGTGAGCGATTCAAATGGTATATGACACATGAGCGTTTGCGATGAACGATGACCGATGTCGCAGCATCGCATCGCAAACAATATTCGGAACATCACACATATGCAAAGGGCTTTAATATATGGCGCATGCGATATGCGATATCACATCGCAAATAAGCACAACGGCTTGCGGAATAGAATATGGAGTATGGAGTGTTGCGATTTCCATCGCATCGAAACTATAACTGTAGCACTGGTGGGTTATGGATCTCTGTGCTTCCATTGCGTAATTCAAAAGACTTCAAAACAAAAAAAAAATCATTTGTGGTTGGTGGATGTTTAAGCGGCGCGGTAGTTGAAGGGTTAAAGACATGGTATGGTGGGCTTTAAAAGCCCAATATGACTATCATCAAGATCTGTATGCTGCGTGGTCAAAACCATGGAAATCCTTCAATGCTTCAACGGCGATGTGGGTGTGGCCCATGACAATTAAATCCTCTCTATTTTATTTATATCCCTCTTGAATGCACAATGTCGTGCATGCAAGCATGTTACCCCTGTTGTACTCCTCTTTCTCCTGCACAGGGTCAGCAGCAGGGGAGTTTAATATTTCCAACAATATCTGCATAAGCTCAAAAGTACTATTGGTCACGCATTTCTTTACATAAATAATACTAGTGATTAATTTATATACCAGAGACCGTTCAGACTTATCCATTTGATTCATATTGTTACTGTTGTCCTGACTGTTAATACTTATCGCATCTTGACTGTGGCAAAATATGATACTGTAATGCAGTGGTTTAGATGTTTTTGTTTTTTTAAGGATATCTGTTTTGTCAATTTTATCTAGTCAATTTTGTCTAAAATCTAGCAGAGATTTTTTATCATATTGATTAGTAAATATTATGTTGATTGTTACAATTTTTTTGGAATCTTAAATTTTAATTTAAATATATTTTTTTTTATGAAATTTATTTATCTAAAATCATAATTTTTATCATAATAATTAATAAAGATAATCTTAATTGCTAAAAATTTCTTGAAATCTGAAATTTCAAAATAAAAATAAGATACCTATAGTTTTTTTTAAGACTATAAATTCAAAAATAATTTTTAAACAACTAAATTCAAGATTTGACAAAAACATATATATATATATATATATAATTTGTCATGAAATTCCGAACCAAAAACAAAAACATCTAATAATTACACTTACAGTGCTACATCAAGCAATATAAATGTTAAAACTCTGACAAACCACCCTCCGTCCCACACTGCCATTCATGGATTGTCACGGAAAAAATGGAGACATGTGGTTTCTCCTTTCATCTCATCTTGATTGATTGCATATGTGGGTGGTCCGCCCTTGTTCTGTCATCAACTACCTTGTGATATATGGATGGTCCTTCCTGGTTTTTCCATCAACTTCTTGTTTTCATTTTTTAATCCTCCCTGAAATGACACGAGGCCACTGTTTTTGTCGTTACAGACTCTATGCAGTGTTCTTGATCTCTTACCAACCACCCTTAAATACGGATTTAAGCCTTAGTTTTTTCAATGCATTCAACAGGCCCACTATATGGATTTCAGCCTTAGCTCATAGGCTCAATGACATAAACCTCTCATTTTATTAGCATGATGGATTTCACGCATGGGAGGTTTTTACTGGTTTAGCTGCTCTATAGATTTAGACCATAGTAATTTTCACCCTTGATTTGAAGTAGAGTGCTTATATTTTCATCGTTTGATTTGAAGTAGAGATTCTTATATTTGAAGTAGGCGAGGTCTCTTTCTCTTTACTTCATTTGATTTGAATATATATTTCGTTTGACTTGAAATACACTGTTTAGTTGGCATGTGAAATCTCATTTGGTTTTTATAAGGAGACATTGTATTTTTTGTTTTATTAGGGTTTAGTCTTCTTTTTGTATTTGTGAAAGCTCCCATTTTGTTTTTTTAGGTCTCATCTAAAAAAGGTTTTGATTATGTCCAAATTGTGGATAGTGTTTTTTTATCTTTCTTTTCAAGTTCTTGGGTTATTTGTTGCTTTTTATTTTTTTCTTTTGGATTGATTTCTTGTACTGGTCTTACTAGTGGTACAATTGGTTTTCCTTTATATTGGTGTTTCAACTTCTTATTTCATCAAAGAAGCATTGCTTAAGCTTTTCTCTTGCACTATGATTTCATTTGAATTTATATAATGTGGACTAACACGGAGGAAAATATATTTTTCTTTCTAGCTTTTATTTATTTTTGAGCTATACTAGAAGCCTTGAGACTTAATCAAGGTACCCATAAAATGTACCCAACTTTAAAAGACTTCATAAGTACCTAGTGACTTTCTTTCTTTTGTTTAACCTTTAGTTCTTAGTTTCCCTCAATAATCAGGTAATCAATCAACTCCCATAGTCTTATATTTTGAGTCTTGGTTAAATGCTTCACTCTAATGAGTGTGCTAAGTTTTGGTAACTCCATCTGAAGTACATATTAACATTACCCTTTCTCAAGCACCCTAAACATAACTCAATTTTGAGATAAAAGCATTGTATGGGTTTGTGCCAATGTCAATAATTAACTTTGTTGCATTCTCGTTGGATGTTCTAAAGTCACAATTGAGATAAGAATTTCCTCTCAACCTTTGGGTTTTCTTTTATTTTGTTCCTTAGTTCCCATTTTTCCATGGAAAACTCTTGCTCTACCATATTCTTGTAGAGTGCATGGCCTAAGTCACCCCATGATAGGAGCTTTGACCACATTGCCAACAAAGTTTTCCCTAGGGAAGTTTTAAATATTCCAACCCTAATTTAAATAAATAATATGAACATAGCTCAAAATGCTTACTCTAAGTACTCACACAATAGATTATGTTATTCAACTATTCAACAAAGTGCTTCATCCAACACTCTCTGCTCAACCTTTATATCCTTTAAATATTAGTATGTTTCCATCTTCCTTAAACACAATCGAAATTCACCATGGATGTTTCCAAATGCCTCCCACCAACATGGAATATAATGTTGTCTTAATGCATGATGCATATCATGAACCATGTTTTTCCCATGGGACAAGACGACATTTAATCTCTATCACTTCCAATCCAAGTAGACTTGCAAGATAACCTTGCATGCATGTCATGTGACAAATTCATGCCTTGCATGAAATAAATGGAATAGGAAAATGAATAACTTGTCCAAACCATACAAATTTGGCAATCTATATAAGGTTACATTCAAGTTTTTTTCCATGATCTTAAAAGCCTATTAACCAACCTTTAACCTTCAATGTTGTTGAAAATGATCCTTCCATAATATCATATATTTCTTCTTCTTAGAGATGAGGGTCAAAAGAGTTTTCACCTTCTTAAAGGATTGGTCCTAACTGAAGGATCATCTCTTAGAAAGTTTATCATATTATATCTAACATACATAATAGATCCACTTCACCCAAGTAGGTGAATTAATGTTTGTACTACATGTGTGAAAATTATTCAATTTCCAAGTGTCATGCTAGAGATATTAAAATAAAAGTTATCCTAACCAAGGTTTTTTGTGGGTTTGTTGGCTTAGTGTAACACCTTTACCCCTAGGAAACAATATTTTCCTCAAACTTGTGACATTAAACTGAAGGTGTGGAATTCTTATCATAAGATTGACACCCACTGTGCATAACACCATTGTGTCTTGGATAGAAAGGATGCTCACTAAGTTCTCTTCAAGTGACAAATATTCCTCTCAAACACCGAATATAACATCTCAATGGAACCTTCCCTATCAATTTGACATACAAATTGTGTTGTTTTTACATGATGCACCAAGTTCTATTCCTATGGTAGATCTCACTAGAACAATGCCTTTAGGTATGTTGGTGCTTCACGGGGGAAAAGATCCAGGGTTTAGGCGTTTTCCAACAAATCCCCTAAGGATACTGGCATTGTCAATGTCTACAAGAAAATGAGGTCTCATCCAAGGTATGTAAAGGGATAAAAAAAGCTATGTAGGCTATGTAGGGACACAAAGGCATAAGAGGTAGTTCTAGTTCACCATGACCCATCCGAGGCTATGGTAGTTTCTTCTCTGTCATAGATAATCTCAGTTCTTAAATGCACATGCTCCTAATTTTTAGCATGCGCATTTTAATATTCAAATACTATTTATATAATATTGGTTGCACCTATCCCTTTAACATATGTTCAAAATATAACTTTGACAGGAAATAAGAAAACTAGGTTCATTCTTTATACATTGGAATAGTTATATACAACAACTAAAATAGCCACAACAACAAAAAAGCCTATGCAAACCCAGATCTCATTCATGATATTCACAATTAAACACGAACCCAAATATTATCCATGATATTCACAATTAAACACAAACTCAAATCCCATCCATCATGTTGATTAGTATCGTTCGTTACTGTTGTCCTTATTGTTAAAACTTATAACATGTTGCTTGTGGAAAAATATGATGGAGTAGTTTAAATGTTAAATGTTTTTGATATTTTATGGCATCTTTTTTTCTATCAATTTTGCCCAAAATTTGGTAGAGGTTTTTTGGAATATTAAATTTCATTGTTGAGCTTAAGTGGATTGTGGATTACAAGAATTTCAGAATCCCATTTCAAATTCCCATGGACATATGTAATATGTAGAAATCCTGTGCCCATGGGTTTTTAATTGAGCTATTTATCCATACATTTGAAAATATATTTAAATGATTGAAATTCATGATCTCACCAAGGATTGGTCCTCTAGGGTTTACCTTTTGTTTATCCAAGGGACCACATACAAGAATGCTAGAATTCTTAAGAAATATAACATTTCTTCAACTTTTAAACCTCTTCAAACTATTCAAAGCTCTCTAAAATCCGTTAACGACCCTGTAGACCCAAGGGATAAAAAAAGAGTTTACATCATTCCTTGCTCCCATGGAACTCCTTACATCGGTGAGATCGGTCAATCTATTAACCAAAGGATCTGTGAACATGCTTCCAACATTAAACACGGAAGATCCCGCTCCTCCTCTTTAGTCGAACATGCAGAAAAGACTAACCATCACATCTGTATTGAAGAAGCTAATGTTCTTGCCAATGTTGACCATTTTCATCACCAAAAGCTAAGGGAGGCTTTAGAAATTGAGAAAAGGCCTATCAACCTGAACATGGATGATGGTTGGAGCCTTAGCAGGAGTTGGATCCATGCCTTATACTCCTAAGCATTAGTGCCTTTTTCCAAAAAAACCTCCCTTCCTTTATTTAATTAGGTTGTACTTTCTTATAAATTGAGCCAATTCAATAAGATTTTATTATTTAATAAAATTTTATTTTTATAATTAAGCCCTTCCCTTATTTAATTAGGTTATACCTTCTTATAAATGAAGCCCATTCAAGAAAATTTTATTACTTAATAACATTTTATTTTATAATTAAATTTAAATTTGAAATTAATAATTTTTTTTAAATAATATTATGTATCAAAATATTTATAATTTAAATATTTATAAATAATTTAACTTCTATTTTTTTTTGACTTCCTTTTGTCTTGGATCAAACTAGCTGTTTCCATAAATATGTGATTTTTAAAAAAATATATTTTTATACAAACTATGTATCACAAAAACCATATTTCAAATTAAAAATTATATTTTCAAATTATAAATTGAAAAAAAATAATTACATTGCTAAGTAAGAAATGTCCATGTTAAAAGGCTGGCCAACCACCGTCCATACCATCTTGTATTCATGGATTTCACAGTTTAAAAAATGATGGGAGGAATTTGCTTTCTCCTTTCATCTCATCGTGATTGATTACATATGTGGGTGGTCCGTCCTTGTAATATAAGTGCTTCCTGGTTTTCCCATCAACTTCTTGTTTTCATTTTTTCAATCCCGAAATGACACGAGGTCGCTGTTTTTGTCGTTACAAACTGTATGCAGTGTTCTTGATCTCTTACCAACCAACCTTAAATATGGATTTAAGCCTTAGTTTTTTCAATACATTCAATAGGCTTAGTCACATGAAACCTATCATCTTATCACGATGGATTTCACGAATGGAGGTTGTTACTGGTTTAATCTGTTGTATATAGTTGGATAAGATTATATTTTCATCGTTGATTTGAAGTAGAGTGCTTTATGGGTAGGCGAGGTCTCTTTATGTTTACTTCATTTGGTTTGAATATTTACGAGAAATTGTATTTATTTTTTCATTAGAGATAATTTTGGAGTGAATGGAATTAGTTTTGTATATTTAGGTTGGTTCATTAGGTTGAATATATTATTTTTTTTATTTTAAAGGTATGATTTTTTATTTAGATAAGTGTTGTGGTTTTGAAGATATAATGTTTTTATTATGAGTGTAGTGGTTTTAAAGAGATATTGTTTTTATTTGGATCAACTTGTAATTTGATACACCTAGGTATGCATTTTTTCATGTTTTTAATGTGATCAAATTCATTTTGAAGGTATAAAGAGGAATGTATAAGGTTAAATATGGCTTTTCCTTTTATTGTGTTTTCCATATGACACATTTTTTTGTGGGTTGTAGAGATACATCCACCTTTGTCACCAACTTGTTTTTGAAATCAAAATCATTTTCTAAAAAATAATATAAAATGCAAATGGAACTAATAACCATGGATACCTTGATCAAATGCACATATAAGTGTTTTAGAAGATTGTTTTTTTTTCTCACCAACTATTTGAAATACAATATACCCTTCTTGTGTGATTCCTTTGCCTACAATTACTATTATTTTTGTATTTTTTAAGGTTCCCAAATTTTGTTTAAAATTATCATCTAAAAAAGGGTCGTGATTGTGCCCAACTTGTGGCACAAGTTCTTGAACCTTTCTTTTCAAGCTCTTGGGCCACCCCTCACGCTTTTCTTCTCTATTTTGGATTGGTTCCTTGCACTTGTCTTAGGAGTGGCACAATTGGTTTTCCCTTAAGTAGGTGTTTCAACTCTCTGTTAGTCATTAGTATTTTTCACTTGTTGGTGATGACTAGTTGTAACAGCCAAGTTTTCTAGCAGCTGATCTAAAAATTTGTCAAATTTGCCAGCTGGAAAACACCCATAAACTTTTTTTGCCCTCTTACCTTTCAGTCCGCTCATGACGAGATGAAACCTCATTATCAAATCCTATCTAGCCTCAGCCATACTAGTTTGTCCATCAGCTCTAAAGAAACAATCCAAATCTGTCCAAAAAGTCTCCCATAAGTTAGGTAGTGGCACTTTAGGCATTTCTCCCTTGGAAAACCACTCTAAAGCCAAATAACCTCTACCTGCTATAGACCAGTCATAACAGACCTTCTCATTTTGCAAATAAAGTTGGTTACAGCCCTAGGTCGTGCCACTAATACACCCTCAAGTCTCAGCAATACATGGACCATAAGTCAAACTGATTCTAGGTGTTTTTACAGTGTTTTAATGGATCTTTCAAGGACAGAGGCATACCAACATCCCAGAAGACAATATTTGGCTCCACATGAGAAGACAGCTGCTTCTTAATGTGATCTTGAGCCTGGAATGCAGCTACAGAGTAGAGATTTTTTCATTAAGCTCTTGCGATCACAGTCAAAGCCTGAAAGGACAGTGAAAGGAAAAATAACACTGTCAAAAGGTTGATGATATGACATGACTGAAAAACCTCCTTCATCTATAAGCAGAGGGTTTGAAGACTAAAGAACCTCCTTCATTTCATAAGTAGAGGGTTGAAAACTAAGAGCACCTCCTTCATCTATAAGCAGAGGGCCAGTGCAGTAGTTGACTTTGGGGTTTTCACTGATTGAGAGACAAATGGTAAGAACAGTAGGAGATAGTTGAAAGCTTTTGAAAAGAGCCATCATGTCAAAAGCAAAGGGAAAGCATGAGTACTATAAATATAAAAGAGGTTGGCTTATCTCTTATCATAGTTTTATTTCAAAGACAGTCTGGAGCCCAATTAAAAAAAATTTGCTGATGGTTGAGAGATAGGTCATGACACAGGCCAATGATGATAATTATTTTTCAAAGGGCACTGATCTTCCTGTTCATGAGTGAATGTCTTTCAAATTACTCATCATAGTAGACAAAGGAAATTTGAGTTTAGTATTTCCCAAAAAGGGCATTGCAAATAGATACACAGGTCCCAAAGGTGCAAGAAGGATTATGGCATGTTTTTTCAGATTCTGGAGAAAATTTCAAAGTCAATAACGCATGCCATTATTACAAATAAAGGCATTTTCCTTATGAAAAAGGTCAAAGGTACCTTACTGCTGCATTTTGAGTAAAGGGAGAGGTTTTAAAGAAGTTCCCTTTAAATGAACAGAGAATGGTAAAGCATGAGTGAATGAAACTGAATTTTTGCACCCACAGTCAAAAGAGGAGCTTAAAAAACACCTAACAGTTCAATCAGTTTCACAGTGAGCATTATCACCTTTAAAACATCAAGAGAAGACACTATCAGTTTAAGGTTCAAAAGGGTGAATCTACCTCCTTGCCAAATGGAAAAGATGCTTCACAATTCATTGGTCCTCACCAAGTGATTATTAACCTTCAAAATAGTCTGCTCATGGTAAAATAAAAGATCACAAGAAAAGACCTCCAAAAACAGTCACCCACATTTTTTCAAAAAAGGCCCGATCGAGTTTGGGTTTGTTTTTTGTTGAAAAAACACGAATAATAAGATTGGGTTTCCTTTTTAGTTCACAAACCAACACCTTCTTTTCAAAAAGAGGACTTACCAAATAAACCCTCACAAAGGTAATCACGAAGGGGTATTAACTTGTTCACGTTCAAAGGATTAAAGGGACCATTGCAAGCCTCTTTAAATCTCTCAAAACACAAGACAAACTCCCCTTTGTTGTTCACTGGATTGAGGAAAGATTTTTGGAGCGCAATTTCATAGAGCTTCCGGGCTTATTGACTGCACGGCGTGCCTGTAGGGTTGCGCGGCGCGTTCAGGGAATTTTTACAAAGGCAATACATTGTTGCGCGGCGTGCCTGTAAGCGCTGGTCACGACGGCCCGACAGTGACCCGACACCTTTTATATTGCGCGACGTTCTTCTGGTTGAACGTGCCACACACATTTTAGACGCTCAAAGCACCTCAAACGAACCTTGAAGAAGCTCAAACCCTCAAGCACAGCCCATCATCGATTTTAAAGGTATTTTATGTGCCTCCTTGCTCTTTTCAAGACTGTTAAGTGATGGTGAAAAGATGAAACTCATGATATAAATCACAGTGTTGAGTATTTTAAGGAGGGTGGTGTTTTCTGTTTGAAGCTCGAAATTGATGTGGTTTGTTTGCCAAAAACTGACATGGTAAAAGTGGTGGGTTCATATTGATGTTTAAAAACCTAACAAACTGCCCTCAAAACAAGTTGAAAGGTGGAGGCAGTGTTTAAAGGGAGGAGAAACAGAGTTTGAAAAGTGAAAACAGTGGGCCTATTTTCGGATAACAGTGATCATTGTTAAGTGTTTTCTCATTTCAAAACAGTTTCCTCAGTGTGGTAAAAGGTAAAAAGAACAATGTTTTCTCCTTTGTTCCATGAAGCAAATTTAGTGAGTGAAGTTATCTATTTCAGTTTGGAGGTTTTCTGTCTAAACTGTGGGTGAGGAGTGGTGAATACAAGAGCAGTGTTTTGATTAGAAGAGTGCTTGTCTGCTACAAGGGTTGTTTATGCTCACACCAAAACACAAAGATATTGATAACCTTACACTAACACAGAGATCACTTGACTATGTATGCATTTTGTTTGACTGTGCACTTGTCATTATAAATATTGGTTGTTTGGCATACAAAGGGAGGAAGAGCAGTGTTCTGAGAGGAGCAGAGACCTAATAGAAAAGAAAACAATTTTACACAGCTTTGAAGCAAACTTACCTTGATCAAACAATGATTGACAAAGAAGGCAGAGTTTTGTTTGAGAACACATTTCAAGAAATCCTTTTTGAGGCAGTTTGGTTTTCCAGAGAGCATCCATAACAAGATGCCTCCCAGGCAGGATAGTAGGAGTGGATTTCATAAGAGATATGAACCTATTTCCACTGAAGAAGTGAATGCCCACCCATCAGTATTGTTCAATTTCCATGAGGGCGGGTGTTTAGATTGTTTTCAAAGGGTGCAAGAGGTGAAGAGTTTCTCTCCTTTGACACATATTTTCTCTTTGAGGTTCCGAGACAAGCATTTCCAGTTGGCAGGCCTTGACTTCAAATTCTCCCCAAGATCCATCTCCAAGGCCACTAAAATTCCCTATATTGGTGAGAAATGGTTCAAACAAAGCCATTTGGACTCAGATGAGTACAAGCCCTTTCTAAAGCCTGAGCACAGAGAGTCATGTCCTTCTATTTTCCCTTTCTCATATCTTTTAGCCAGCTACGCCCCTCTCATGAAGATTATCATGAAGTACTTCACTTGTGAGGGAAGATTCTCCCGAATTTATGCATATCACATTCGACTGCTCATGCATTTCACTAGGGCCAGATTGCTAAATCTTCCTTTCTTCTTACATAAGAGCATTGAGAAAATGGCCTCCACTGTCCAGAAGAAGCCTCCTTCATAGAAAATAGCCTATCTCTTCCATCACTATCTCATAAAAATCATCATTCTTCATCAACTTGAAAAGAGAGAGGTCTCTTGGGATGTTTTCATCACTCATCTGGATTTCTCCACTGTCCCTCCAATCCATACATCCCCTACATCTCCTACTCATCATCCCTCGCCTTCTTCTAGCAGACTTATTCCTAAAAAGCTCAAATTTACTACAGAACAAGTAGAAGATCCTGAAGAGGGAGAAGAGCATGATCATGATGATGAGGAAGAGGATGAAGGGTAGCAGCATGAAGAACAACAAACTAATGATGAAGGGAAGCAACATGATGAACAACAGCAAGGGGAGGAGGAAGAAAGTGATGAACAACAGCATGACAATAATGAGGGTGAACAATAGACTCATGATGAGGGTGAATAGCAGCCCTATGATGACACACAGCAACACAGTGAGGGTGAGACAGAGCAGCAAGGGCAGCATGATAGTGATGAGCAAGAACAATCAAAAGAGGACACACAACAGCCTTATGAGATAGAACAGCAACATGAAGATGATGAACAAGGGCATGACAGTGATGAGCAAGGGCAACCAAAATATGATACACAATAGCCTCCTCAAGAACAACAACCTCTCCAAGAAGAACAACAAACTCAAAGAGAAGAGAAACAAGGCAACAAAGTAAAGGGGCCATGCCCTCTTCTCCCAAAAAGGCCAAGCCCCGGTCAACAAAGAAGAGAGTGCCTAGGGTTGTCACTCCAAATGTGACAAGGGCCCTCCGAAGTAAAGGAAAATTTCCAAAGAAGCCCATCATGGATTTTCCTAGGAGGAAGAGCACTAGAATAGCCACCCAAAGCAAAGGGAAGGGTAAGGAAGAAGGCAATCATAAACAAGAGAGTGCATTCGACATCATCCCAATCCAAAGCGATGATAGTGATAATGAGACCCCGAATTCTAGAAAACCTATTAATCCATAGAGAAGGCCAAATTGATGCTTTGAAGGATGATCTTCATAGGGAAAGGAATTTTAATCAATTTCTACAAATCCAAAATAGACAAATGAGTGTCCATATGGCTGTTTATGAGACACGGGCGACCAAGTACAAGAAGGAGGCCTCCAAAGCCCAAGCGAGGTTGGAAGAGCTCATGGGTGAGTTTGATGAAAGTGAAGGGGAAGATCAACCTAGGAAAAAGAGGCCTAGAACCATGGGGCTTAAAAAGGCCCTCGAGAAGCAAAAAGAAGAAGAAAGTGCCCTTCTTCAATCTACCCCTCTCACTACATTGTTCGAACAAGAGATAGAGAAAAATAGGGAGGCATGGCTTGAGAGAGTCAATGACCACTTGGAGAAGAAATTCGAGAAGAAAAACAGGGATTTAGACCTTCAAAGGAGAATGATGAGGCATTATAAAAATTTAAATCAGTTTGTCCGGCGCAAGTTGAAGGCTACTCAAGAAAAGCTCAAGGAGGCTAAAGGGAAACACCCGGCACAGAAAGTTAGGAAAGACACATCAGGACTTCAGATTTTGGCCTCTACTTCACAACATGTTGCTGAGAACCCTTGAGGGTCATGCTCACCAATTTTGGGCGATTTTCGACATATTTTGGTTTTTTTTCATTTTTGGGTTTTTGGCCAAAACTCATGGGCTTCGCCATTTCAGTTTGGGGAATCATAAAAGGAGGAGAATGGTATCATTGGATGCCATAATTTTAGGAGCACACACTCAAATATTTTCAGGACATTTGAAGATCATTTTCTCCCCCGAAATGGCGAAAGATGCTCGCTTTTTCTACACTCTGCCCGGTCTATCAGCAAACCTTATTTTCTGGTTTTTTACACACAGGCCTATTTTTAGAGGAATTTCATCCATTATATTGGTGAAACTCAAGTTTTTCCGGAAATTAGACATTTCGAGCTTTCCAACGAGCTATCATGAGCCTCGTTTCGACATCGGGAAGGCTTCCAAAAGTTGCTGGCAAGTGAGGGGACCTTTTGCTGATATATTTTTTGAGTATTTTTGTAAAAATTGAACCTTTAAAAACTGCTTTTTCCTCATGTGCGTTTAGCTATTTTTGCACATTAGAAGTTATGAAAAGTCAATTTATTTCCCTCTTTTAGAATTTTTTAGATATTTTATGATATATTTTGTGCCTTGGGCTTTGCCAAGCCTCAAGGACAAGATTAGATATTTTGAATAGGCCAATGAGAGTGCAAATTGAACTAAGAGGTTTTCCTCACTTGAGCCTATATATTCCAAAGGCTTTCATTGTAAACAAGGTTGGAACTTGATGATAGAAGCAATATATGGTCATATAAGCTTTGGAAGAAATACTTGTCTCATGCTTTTGGATAGTCTCTTGGATGTTCTTGGATGATGAAAGAAGATTATTGTTGGATTCCATGACTTGGTAGAATGGTATAGTGTCTCTCTCTTTGTTTTGTTTCCTAGTTTTCATTCATAAATCCATGTTTCTTGCTTGCTATAGAACAATAGAGAACAAATTTGAGACATGCCCTTGGAGGCACCTCAAATTTCCTGTTTCTTCATAGCTTCCATGTTTTCTTCATTCTTAGTCACATTAAAGAATTCTTGATTTCTCTTTAATAACTTAAGGATATTGTTGCTTGTTTTATTCATGGTTTTATGCATGCTAAGTATGATTCATGGTATGCCCTACTTACTCATGGCTAGCCATAGCTCCGTCCATGAAATTTCTCGTTGATTGATTAGATTATCATTTGTTGAACCAAGGAGGTCTTGTTCTGATCTTGCCCTTTGCCTAAGACTATGCAATCTTGTTTTCAAAGTACCCAATAACTTGAAGTATTGTATTTAGGCATTCCGGTGTAGTGTTTTGAGTTGTTTGTCTCTCTTAAGTGTATTTCCCCAAAGTCTGATAGCCATTTCCCAAAGTTAGAGAGTTATATATCTCTATTCATGGCTTGAATGTTTATTTCTATGTATTGATTAGCTTATAGTTACATTTCTCATGATTAATGGTTTTCCCTACCATGTTTATGACAGCTATTAAACTAGTTATGCTTGAAATCCTTTGTTGTTCCCAAACTTGATGTCCATTTTATTCCATTTTTCCCAAAGATCCTTTCTACCTTGAATCAAATCAGCCCTTCAACAGCCTTGTATCACCATATAATAGATTTCTTGAACTTTTCGACCCCATAGCCCAGTTGATATGACATCTTGTTACCTATCTTATATCTTTGATCAGTTTCATCCCTCACAACCTAAAAACCAAAACCAAAAAAACCTACTTCATAACTAGCCTAAAATCAGAACACAATAAGTAAACACACAAATATCCCTTACACATATAGAGAGAGCCCTCTCTGAGTCCAGGAAGGCCAGGTCCTTGGGCTTCAAAGATTGGTTTGATGTTACACTGTCATTTGGCTTGCCAATCAGCCAAATCACAGAACCCTAACACTCTCTATTCCATCAAAGTAACATTGCCCAATCTTCTCTCTTGCACTATGATTTTCTTTGAATCTATATAATATTGACCAAGTAGAAGGTAAATATATTTTCATTTCTAGTTTATTTTTATTTTTAGCTATCCTAAAACCCTTCAGACTTAGTGAAGGTACCCATAAAACGTACCCAACTTTATGTGGAAAAATTACTTAATACTTCATAAGTACCTAGTGGCTTTGTTTCTTTTGTTTAATCTTAAAGCCTAGTTCCTAGTTTCCCTCAACAATCAAGTAGTTAACCCACTCTCTTCCTCTTATATTTTGTGTCATGGTTAAATGCTTCACTCTAATATGAATGTGATACATATGGTAACTCCATATGGAGTACACATGAACCCTACCCCTTCTCAAGAACCCTAAACATAAAAGAATTGTGAATTCAAAGCATCCTATGAGTTTTTTCAAGATTCACTAATTGACTTTGTTGCATGCTCATTGGATACCTTAAATTGACAACCGAGATAAGGATCATCTCCCAAGCTTTGGTTTTCTTTTATTTTGTTCCTTGGTTACATTTTTTCCATGGAAGGCACTTTCTCTACCATACTCTTGTAGAGTGCATGGCCTAGGTCACCCCATGATAGGACCTTCAACCACACTGCCAACTAATGTTTCACTAGAGAGGGTTTAAATATACCAATTCTAAGTTAAATGAATAATGTAACCATAGTTCAAAATGCTTACTCTAAGTACCCATGCAATATATTATGTTGTTCAACTATTTAGCAAAGGGTTTCATCCAACATTCTCAACTCAACCTTTATTTCCTTTAAATATGTATGCTTCCATCTTCTTTAAACATACTCAAAACTCACCATGGATGTTTCCAAATGCCTCCCATCAACATGACATATAATGTTGTCTTAATGTGTGATGTATATCATGAAGCATGTACATCCCTTAGAAAAAAAGTATTAATCTGTATCACTTCCAATCCAAATAGACATGCAAGATAACCTTGTATGCAAGTCATGTGACAAACTCATGCCTTGCATGAAATAAATGAATTAAAAAAAGGAATAACTTGTCCAAAATATACAATTTATTCAAGCTATAGAAGCTTGACTTCAAGTTGTCTTCCATGATCTTAAAATCCTATTAGTAAAACCTTAATCTCCAAGGTTGTTGACAATGATCCTTCCCTAATATCATATGTTCCTTATTCTTAGAGATGAGGGTTAAAATAGTTCTCACCTTCTCCAAGGATTGGTAATAATTGAAGGGTCATAGCTTAGAAATTTTATCATGTTATATCTAACATAGATATTAGATGCACTTCACCTAAGTAGATGAAGTAATTCATGTACTATATGTGTGAAAATTACTCAATTTCCAAGTGTCATGATACAAATATTAAAATAAAAGTTAACATATCCAAGGTTTTTCATGGGTTCGTCACCTTTGTGCAACACCTTTTCCCCTAGGACAAAATATTTGCCTCCAATGTGTTACATTAAACAGAATATGTGGAATTATTGTCATAATATTGGCACACACTATGCGTAACATCATCATGTCTTGGAAATAAAGGAAGCTAACTAATTTTTCTTCAAGGGACAACCAATATTCCTGCCAAACACCAAATATATCATCTCAATGGAACATTCACTATTAATTTGACATAAAAATTGTGTCGTTTTGACATGATACACCAAGCTCTCTTCCTATGCTACATCTCACTAGAACCAATTCCTTGTGGTATGTTCGTGCTTTGCAGGAGAAAATATCGACGGTTCAGGAGTTTACCAACAAAACCCCCAAGGATACCAATGGTGTCAATGTCTGCAAGCAAATTAGAGCACACCCAAGATTTTAGAACTTGTGTAGGTTATGCAGGGACACAAGGGCATATGAGGTGGTTCTGGTTCACCATGACCCAACCCAAGCTATAGTAGTTTCTTCTATGTCATAGATAATCCTAGTGCTTAAATACACATGTTCTTAACTTTGACCACACACATTTAGTGAATTTCTCATTTGTTTCCTTTAACAAGACATTGAATTTTTTCTTTTATTTAAGAAAATTTTGGAGTGAATGGAATTAGTTTTGTATATTTAGGTTCGTTCATTTTTTACGGCAACAAAATTGAATTCGGACCCCTAAGGAGAGCTGGTTTGCTACAATCTCTCTGTCAACATTTCCCTTAGTTTACCCCCACGTGGTTCTTTAATTTCTTGGAAATTTTATTTATCAATTTTGTAGAAAATTGGTAAATAAATACATTCAGCAGCTTTTGATATGATAAATTGTATCTCCCGGCTTATATTTTTATCTCCAACTTTATAATCAAGGTTTAATCCTTCGCGCATTATATAAATCCCACACTGGTTACAAAATGGCACCTTAATATACTCGGGTCCCACATTCAATAGCGGGAATTCCATTATCCATGTAAGCCATACCTTATAGCCAATGTTAAACCTTCGAGATTTTGTATTAATACCGACACTCTATTTCTTAAATGATTGACTGTATAATAAAACCTCGCACCAGGCCGCACCTCTATGATCGATATCCAATCAAATGCACGTCGTACCTTGGTTATCGTCCGCGCACGTTCATCAACCGACCACCGTCCAATGGCTCCCCTCCATATCGACGGCGCTCAACAATGTCGCTCAATCTCCTTGGTCGAACATTAATGCACGATGGCACGCATTGAAAGGTAGTTTTGGACTTCCGTCCTGTGCCACGTGTCGAAGGATCTATGGAATCGCTCCAATTCTGGGAATACCACTCAACCCGCAAAAGCGGTGTGATATGGAAAATCCGCTTCCGTAAATCTGCTCGCGGTTTTGGATAGGGTTAGCCACGATTCAAGTCGGGTTATGCCACCCTTTGAACTCACTGACCTAGGTCTAACCTCGGGTAAGATTTCCAACTAACAGCAAGACTGTTGTAATTCTCTTCCAGCGGGATTTCGCTTCCACCAATAGAGTTGACGAACAAATTTAGGGAACAGTAGACAGAGGGGTCGCAGAGCCTGTGGGATCATTTTATTCGAAAATTTTATATATATATACGGAGTTCAATCGCTTCACAGTTAAACAAAATTCTTCACAATTATCAATTCTCAGGCAGTTTGGAAATCAACAAGACTTGAAGTCTATTCAACTGGAAGCAATTGCTCAATACACAGAGTTTTATTGCAGAAATCTCTCCTTTCCTCCTCTTCCTCAATGCATTCAAGGAATACAACTTATATACATCAATATATGACTCTTCAGTTCCTCTGAGAGGACCGTTCTAGAAATCAAAGGTCTAATTACAACTTATTCAAATAACTGAATTGACAGATGGATCGAATCCAACTATTCGAATTCTACCAATCCTAACTAATCTAAATAAAAACAGTCAGCTGAGGTATTAACACCTAGTTTTTACAATTCAAGGATTTTGAACCCTCCTAGCCACAACATGTGGACAAACCTCCTACGTTGCTGGCTAGTGTCTAATGCCCCTGCATCAGACTCTCGAGGGCAATCTTCTTCATGGGCTCCTGTCCATGAGCTCTTCCACTGATCTACCTATCTTCTGCAACATTCCTTCAGTCATCCAAGTGGCATCTTCCTCTGGTTTTTCCTTCCATTTCATTAAGTAATGAAAGTACTCTTGTCCTCTGGTCCTTTTGAACACTCTTTTGTCCAATATCTTCTCTGGTTGCAATGGTTGTGCTGGAGGTAGCTGCTCTTTCAACTCAATCTATCCCTTGTTTGCTGATCTTTCTTCTGCACCATCATCTTCATACTTCTACAAATCCGCAACATTAAAAATGGGAGATATTCCAACATCAGGAGGTAATTCAATCTCATAATCATTTGTAGAAAAAATTCTAAGTATCTTGCATGGCCCAATCTTTTTGAACTTCAGTTTGTTGTACTGCTTCCTTGGGAATCTCTCCTTTCTCAAGTGTGCCAAAACCAGATCTCCTACTTCAAAATGAACTTCTTTTCTGCTCAAGTCTACTCTGCTTTTGTATCTGATGCTGCTGCCTTGTAGTTTTTGTTTCACTTGTTCATGTATGGCCTGGATTTCTGAAGCAAATTTCTCACCATCTGCACTCCTCAGCTCTACCTTTCCCAGATTTCTCAACTCTGATATTCCTCTGGGGTGCATTCCATAAATAATATGAAATGGAGTCTGCCCTATGCTCTTGTTTGGTGAGTCATTATATGCATATTCTGCCTGAGGCAAAATATGATCCCACTGCTTGGGATGCTCTCCTGCAAGACTTCTCAACAAATTTCCCAGACTCCTATTCACCACCTCAGTTTGTCCATCAGTCTGGGGATGATAAGCTGAGCTGAAACTCAATTTGGTACCAAGTTTATTCCACAATGTCCTCCAAAAGTGACCCACAAATCTGGAGTCTCTATCTGAAACAATACTCTTGGGCAACCCATGCAATCTAACAACTTCTTTGAAAAACAAGTTAGCAACATGGGTGGCATCACTAGTTTTATAGCATGGAATAAAATGTGCCATTTTGGAGAATCTGTCCACCACAACAAAGACTACATCATTTCCTCTCTGAGTCTTGGGAAATCCTAGAACAAAATCCATACTCACCATGTCCCAAGGCCTGTCTGGAATATGAAAGGGAGTGTACAATCCTGCATTCTGGCTCCTTCCTTTAGCATACTGACAGATTTTGCAATTCTTCACAAACTTGTCCACTTCTACTCTCATCTTAGGCCAGTAATAGAAATGACTCAGCTACTCATAAGTTTTATCAGTACCAAAGTGTCCAACAAGTCCACCACTATGCTTCTCCTTGATCAAATTTTCTCTCATGGAACATTTTGGTACACACAGTTGGCTTCTTCTGAATAGCAAGTCCTCCTGCAGGAAATAATCCAGCCACTGGATTCTATCTGTTAAAACAGGGTTACTACATGCCTCAAATGCTTCTTTAAAATCTAGATCTGTTTTATACAATTCTTTGAGAAAATCAAATCCTACAACTTCAAAATTTGTTTCTTGAATAAGCATGTGCCTCCTACTCAAAGCATCAGCTACTTTATTGGCTTGGCTACTTATATGTTTCAAAACAAAATTAAAACCTTGGATATACTCAACCCATTTAGCATGCTTATGTTTCAACTTGGGCTGCTGTATGATATACTGCAAAGCATGATTGTCAGAATATAATACAAATTCCCTGGACATCAAATATTGTCTCCACTTTTTCAGTGCCTGAATAATTGCATAGAATTCCTTCTCATAAGAGGAGTAATTTCTTCTGGTGTCATTTAGCTTTTCACTGTAATAGGCTACAGGCCTATCATCCTGACTCAACACAGCTCCAATGGCCTCTCCACTAGCATCACACTTTACTTGAAATGGTTTAGTAAAATCAGGCAGAATAAAAATAGGCTTCTCTATTATCTTTTGCTTCAAAACTTTAAAGTTTATTTCTTCTTTAGCAGTCCACTTAAATGGTTGTTTGCTGTTCTTTATTGTCTTAATTATGGATGCATTTATCTTACTAAAGTTTCTTATAAATTTTCTGTAAAAACTAGCAAGTCCATGGAAACTTCTTACCTCAAAAACATTCCTCGGTGAAGGCCACTCCACAATTGCCTTAACCTTTTCTGGGTCCATCTTCAATCCTTCTGCAGAAACAACAAAACCCAAATACACCAACTCTTATTTCATGAATGAGCATTTCTTCAAATTTATCAGCAGTTTCTCTTGGTGCAGCTTCTTCAAGACATGATTAAGATGCCTTAAATATTCTTCTTTAGTTCTGCTGAAAACTAATATATCATCCAAATATACTATCACAAATTTACCAATGAATTCTTTCAATACTTCATTCATAAGTCTCATAAAAGTACTAGGTGCATTTGAAAACCCAAAAGGCATTACCATCCATTCATATAATCCTTCATTTCTTTTAAAGGCAGTCTTCCACTCATCACCCTCTCTTATTCTAATCTGATGGTATCCACTTTTTAAATCTATCTTTGAGAAATATTTAGCACCACTCAAACAGTCCATCAAATCCTCAACTTTGGGCAAAGGGAATCTGTACCTGATTTTGATCTTATTGATTACTCTAGAATCAGTACACATCCTCCAGCCTCCATCTTTCTTTGGGCTTAATATTGCTGGTACTGCACATGGACTCAAACTTTCTCTGATCAACCCCTTGTCCACCAACTCCTGTACATGTCTCCTGATTTCCTCATTTTCTTTGGGAGTCATTCTGTAGGCTGCCTTATTTGGCAGATTTGAACTAGGGATAAAATCTATCTGATGGCTAATCTTTCTCACGAGTGGAAGCTAATCAGGTAAATCATCCACAATAATGTCACAATAATTTTCTAACATCTCTTGGATTTCTATTGGCAAATCAGAAATATTTGTAGAAGTAAGAACTACTTTAGGTTTCCAAACTAGAGCAAAACTTACCTCTTCTTCTTCTATCTGCTGCAGATATTCATTCCCGCTCAGCAACAAGGTCTTTGGATCAGTCACTCTGCTGGATGGCTCTCCTTCTTCCATGGGTATCAATGTATGGCGTACCCAATCTTTGAAGAACTTGTAAGTGTTCTTCTTGCCATCATGCACTGCTGCTCTGTCAAACTGCCAAGGTCTACCCAGCAGTATATGACACACATCCATGGGTATTACATCACACAGGACCTTATATTTGTATTTTCCCATTTGCAGCTCTACCTCACACTGCTCTTTTACAACCAGCTGGTGCCCTTTATGCAGCTAGGACACCCTGTAGGGAGTTGGATGCTCCCTTGTCTTCAACTTCAACTTCTCTATCACCTCAGTGGAAACCAGATTGTCTGTGCTACCACTATCAATGACTAGCTGGTAGCACTTCCCTTGGACTTTGCATATGCTCCTAAACAAAGTCTTCCTTTGTGCAGGCTTAGTGACCTCTTTGGTTTGCTTCAACAAGACCTTATTTACCACTAAGCACTCTCCCCTCTCTGGTAGAATTTATTCCTCAATTTCTGCCTCATCTCCAGCCTGGGAAACAACAACATTTCTTGGACCAGTACCCACATTCTCTGGACACTCATAGTGCTTATGTCCCACTTGCTGACATCTGTAGCACCTCAATTACCTCTGCCTTTGTCTCTGCATCCTCTTCCTTTTCCTCTATAAGAACCCCTTCTGCCCCTTGCATCATCTTCTACAGATGAATTTTGAGGTGAGCTATTGTTAGCTCCATCCCTGGGTGTAGTAGGCTTTCCTCTACCACCCTGACTTCCCTTTCCCTGGAAAGTACCTCTCTTCTTGGTAGACTGTTTCCTCAGGAGTTTCTCCTCTGCTTTCAAGGCCATCTGGTAGGCCTCTTCCACTGTCTTAGGAGACAGAAGGCCAATCTCATCTTGGATCTCCAACTTGAGACCATTCACATATCTGGCAGTCTTCTCTGGTGTGTCCTGGAATTGCCTTGCTCTTATGCTTACTCTGCAAAATTCCTCTGTGTATTCTTTTACTGTCAGCAACCTCTGTCTCAGGTTCTGCATTTTCTTATACAATGTCAGCTGATAATCAATAGGAAAGAATTTACCTTTTAATCTAGCCATCATTCTGGTCCAGCTCTTGATAGGTTGCTTGCCAACTCTCCTCCTTTCTCTTTGGTTTCCTTTAACAAGACATTGAATTTTTTCTTTTATTTAAGAAAATTTTGGAGTGAATGGAATTAGTTTTGCATATTTAGGTTCGTTCATTTTTTATGGCAACAAAACTGAATTCAGACCCCTAAGGAGAGCTGGTTTGCTACAATCTCTCTATCAGCATTTCCCTTATTTTACCCCCACGTGGTTCTTTAATTTCTTGGCAATTTTACTTATCAATTTTGGAGAAAATTGGTAAATAAATACATTCAACAGCTTTTGATATGATAAATTGTATCTCCCGGCTTACATTTTTATCTCCAACTTTATAATCAAGGTTTAATCCTTCGCGTGTTATATAAATCACACACTGGTTACAAAAGGGCACCTTAATATACTCCGGTCCCACATTTAATTGTGGGAATTCCATTATCCATGTAAGCCATACCTTATAACCAATGTTAAACCCTCGAGATTTTGTATTAATACCGACACTCTATTTCTTAAATGATTGACTGTATAATAAACCCTCGCACCGGGCCCCACCTCTACGATCGATAGCCAATCAAATGCACGCCGTACCTTGGTTATCGTCCGTGCACCTTCATCAACCGACCACCGTACGATGGCTCCCCTCCATATCGACGACGCTCAACAATATGGCTCAATCTCCTTGGTCGAACATTAACGCGCGATGGCCCACATTGAAAGGCGGTTTTGGACTTCCGTCCTGTGCCACGTGTCGAAGGCTCTATGGAATCGCTCCAATTCTGGGAATACCACTCAACCTGCAAAAGCGATGTGATATGGGAAATCGTCTTCTGAAAATTCGCTCGTGGTTTCGGATAGGGTTAACCACGGTTCAATTCGGGTTACGCCGCCCTTTGAACTCACTGACCCAGGTCTAACCTCGGGTAATATTTCCAACTAACAGCAAGACTGTTGTAATTCTCTTCCGGCGGGATTTTGCTTCCAGCAACAGAGTTCACGAACAAATTTAGGGAACAGTAGATAGAGGGGTCACGGAGCCTATGGGATCATTCGATTCGACAATTTTTTATATATATACGGAGTTCAATCGCTTCACAGTTAAACAAAATTCTTCACAATTATCAATTCAGGCAGTTCGGAAATCAATAGGACTTGAAGTCTATTCAACCGGAAGCAATTGCTCAATACACAGAGTTTTATTGCAGAAATCTCTCCTTTCCTCCTCTTCCTCAATGCATCCAAGGAATACAACTTATATACATCAATATATGACTCTTCGGTTCCTCTGAGAGGACCGTTCTAGAAATCAAAGGTCTAATTACAATTTATTCAGATAATTGAACTGACAGATGGATTGAATCCAACTATTTGACTTCTACCAATCCTAACTAATCTAAATAAAAACAGTCAGCTGAGGTATTGACACCTAGCTGTTACAATTCAAGGATTTTGAACCCTCCTAGCCACAACATGTGGACAAACCTCCTACATTGTTGGCTAGTGTCTAATGCCCCTGCATCAATTTTGGATGAGTATATTAAATTTTTTTATTTTTATTTTACACATATAAATTTTCTATATAAATCAATTAAGTGACTTAGCTTAAAAATTGTGATGGTTTTATTTAGATAATTTTGTAGATGGATGCGGTATAGAAGAAAGTGAAGATGCGCGCTCTGCTAGGGTTTTCAAACTTCTCGTCCTGCAGAAACCCTAGCCTTCCTTGCAACTCTGTCAACCCTGACGGCGCTACCTCCAGATTGCAATAACGTGTTGTACGTAGTGATGGAATCGGAAATGGGGGGGGGGGGGGGGGGCGGTCAGCCTCCCCCTGCCAATGACCGAGAAACGCCAAAAGAACCTGACCTGAACATGAAAGATTCAGCCACGGCGCAGAAGGAGGAGGTAACTAAGCAATCGACTTCTGAACCACAAATGGAGGTGCCGCAGGTCACATCTTCAACCTACAAGCCAATAGCTCCAAATAGACCCAAAATCGATCTGCCCAGTCATCGGATTAATGCCAGAATTCAGTACATGAGAGACCATGCTCTCATCGGGAAATTTATAGGGTTTTGGCCAACTGAAAAAGCCTTACAAGGATGGATCGCGTCCAAATGGAAGCCAAAAGGACATGTTAGTCTGCAACTAGGTCCAAAAGGTTTCTTTACAGCTGATTTCAACTGCATTGAGGACAGAAATAGGGTTATGGATGGCGGCCCCTATTTCTTCAACTCGGCAGGATTATACCTTCGAAACTGGGTAGAAAGGTTCAACCCAGACCAAGAAAACTTCAAATAGGCTCCAGTCTGGATTCGACTCTACTCGCTGCCTCTTGAATATTGGGATGAGGATTCTCTGCAAGCGATTGGCAAAGGACTTGGCGAGTTCATCAAAATAGCGGAAGAAACGAAGCTTCGAAGATACACCTCTTATGCGCGTATCTGTGTCCAAATGCAGCTGGATAGGGCCCTCCTAGATGCGGTAAGTCTGTTTCACGATGACTATGAATGGATTCAACCGTTGGATTATGAACATGTGCCATTTCATTGACGAAGATGCCATGCTCACTGGCATCTCTTCAGAGATTTCCCTCTTGTAGCACAAACCAAGACTCAAAGCGCAGGAGACAAGGAAGACGCAGATGGGTTCACCAAAGTTCCGACCAAGAGAAGAGATAGCAAGAAACCCTCTCCTTCCAGTACTAAGCCTGGCCCTTCCTCATCCGCCCCCTCCACGAGCAATAGCTTTGCCGCCGTTGCCCATTCGGATCCCCAGAACGAAGAAACCCCTGCAGTGCCCGTCTCCTCGACTCTGTCGGACCCCCCTTCTTCCCTGTCCAAACCCTCGGCCTCTGGCCCCTCTCAAGCTTCTCGTCCGTCTGAAGCCCTCCCAAATCCCGATCCCCCTTCGAAGCAGAAGCAGGTGTCTTGGAACCCCATTCTTATGGATCTGGATGAACACTCCCTTAACCCCAGCATGGACAGCAAAGACTCTCGGGAGAGCTTGTAGACCACTCTCATGGAGGAGGAATCTGAAGGCTTTGATATGGGAGACATGGATCTCATAGGCCTGGAGGATGCTTGCAAAAAGAAAGAATTTGACAAGATCCTACCTCACCAAATCGAATCACTTGAGGTAGTCCTCTCTAAAGCACATCAGCACAAAAAACTAGGGATTCAGCCAGGCAGCCATTGGGCCAGCCTGAAAGTATTGAAGGAAAATAGAAAGCAAGGCAGAAAACCTGCATGGCAGCGCACCATTCAGATCGGGGCAATGCTGGTAGATTCAGGGAGATATCCCAAGTTGACTAGGTTCTTCAAACCTCTTGAAAATAGTTCGCCATGAAATTGATATCTTGGAATGTAAGAGGGCTTAACGGCCCAGGAAAGTACAGGATGATTAAAACTATGATTCAAAGGGAGAAACCACAAATTCTCTTTCTTCAAGAAACGAAATGCAACAGCAATCTGCTAGGCTCCATCTTATCAAAGGCTTGGCCCAGCAGCAGTTCAGTAGCAGTGGATGCCTCTGGATTCTCTGGAGGTCTGGCAATAGCTTGGGACACTCACTCCATGCAGCTATCTAATTTTCATGCCGCGCATAATCTCATACAAGCCACCTTCCATCCTATCGGCACCAATATACATGGGCATTTGACCAATGTTTATTTTCCTCAAGATCAGAACAGAAAGGCTGCGCTCTTAGACACCATGGCGCATCTTAACTCAAACAGAACCCACCCTCTTTGGATTATCGAAGGCGATTTCAATATGATCCTGAGAATGGAAGAAAGAACTGGAGGGTGATCCAGATCAGAGCTGGAAAGCAGTCATTTTAAGAACTTTATCAATAATAATTGGCTCATTGACATACCCTTCTCCAACGGCTTATTCACTTGGAGCAACAGAAGAGTAGGAGGTCAGCAAATTGCTTCAAAGTTGGATAGATTTCTAATCTCAGACAATGTGATTCACATGGGGGGAGACATCACAAGCTCAATCCTGCCCTTTGCTGGATCGGATCACTGGCCCATTTTGCTACAATGGAAAAATTTAGGGTCACACTTAAAGCGGCCATTTCGATTTGAAGCTTTCTGGCTGACACATCCTTCCTTCAAAGACATGATACAAGTGGCATGGAGAAACTTTCAGCCACCAAAGGGTTCAAAAATGTATCAATTCCAGCAAAAGCTCAAATACCTCAAAGGTCAAATTAAACATTGGAATCAGACTACCTTTGGCAACATCTTCCAGGAGAAGAAGATCCTTGAGCAAAACATGAATGAAGTGCAACAGGAAATCATTACTAAGGGACGGACGGAGGTGCTTGCTGCGAAGGAGCTTGATCTTCAAAATCAGCTAGAAGAGCGATACAAGCAGGAAGAGATCCTTTGGAGGCAGAAATCTAGAGTCCGCTGGCTTAAAGAGGGTGAAAGAAACACCAAGTTCTTCCACGCCTCCACCATGCAGCGCAGGATGCAAAACAGAATTAGCCACATAATCAATCAGCAAGGGGAAAGAATGGAGAATCATGAATATATGCAACAGGAATTGGTTGATTATTTCAAGAGCATTCAGCAAGAGCCTCAAATAAATAGACAAATGGAAATTGACCAAATTAAGCAGCTCATTCCTAAACTGGTCACTGCTGAGCATAACCAAATGCTTCTCCGACCTGTCTCCCCTCAAGAAGTGGATGAAGCTATGGCGCAATTCAAGGATGGTAAGGCTCCGGGACCTGATGGTTTTACTTCTAACTTCTTCCACCATTTCTGGGACCTCATCAAATTTGAAGTCTGGCAGCTAGTTGAGGAGTCAAGAACCATGCATTGGCTTCTGCCCTCCCTCAACGCCACCTTCATCGCGCTGGTACCTAAAGAGAACCAGCCCAGAAAACCGGAAAAATTCAGACCTATTGCTCTCTGCAACGTTATCTACAAAGTCATTTCCAAAGTTATTGCTAACAGACTCAAGCCGCTCCTCCCGCTCCTCATCTCTCCGGAACAGACTGGATATGTAGAAGGGCGCCAAATTATGGACGGCATAATTTTAACTCATGAAATTATGCACTCTTTTAAGGCTTGCAAAAGACTAGGTATGCTTCTCAAGATAGTTCTCTCCAAAGCCTTTGACAAGCTGAATTGGAATTACATACAACATATTTTAAATGCTTTTGGTTTTGATACACACCTCATCACCTCCACCTCTTTCTCCATTCTTGTCAATGGGGTTCCTTCCCCCCCTTTCTATCCCTCTCGTGGCATTAGGCAGGGGGATCCTCTCTCCCCTTTCCTCTTCCTTCTCATGACTGAAGGCCTTGGTCGATTAATCCATAAGGAGGTCCAAACTCACAAGCTGCGTGGCATCTCCCTTCATGGCGCCCCTGTCACCACCCACCAGCAATTTGTGGATGACAACATGCTCTTTGGCCATCCCTCTGTTCAGGAAGCTCACTCCTTCAAAGCCATTCTTCGCCTCTTCTCTTCTGCCTCTGGTCTTACCATTAATGACTCCAAATCCCAGATTTTTTTCTTTAACACCCCTCCCCTCACTCAAGCCAACATTGCTCGTATCCTTGGCTTTTCCATTGCCTCTCTCCCTGAAAAATATCTGGGTGCCCCCCTTATTGACTCGGCCATCCGAAACTCCTCCTGGACCAAGCTTCTTGATAAACTGGAAGTCAGGCTTTACTCTTGGACCTTCAGAGCTCTGAATCTGGCCAGCAGACTCGTCTTTATCAAAGCCGTGTTGCAGTCGATGCCTCTCTATCTTTTCTCTGTTCTTGCAGCTCCTAAATGGGTCCTCAAACAAATCAAATCTTTGCAACGCAATTTTCTTTGGGGCTCCTCTGGCAGGAATCGGAAGTGGGCTCTAGTGAGCTGGGAAACTATATGCTCTCCCAAGGACGTAGGTGGACTCAATCTACAAGATGCCAAACACACCAATGAGGTTATGGCTGCTCGCATCTGGTGGAATTGGGTGTCCAAACCTTACACACCTTGGGCCAAATTGTGGACTGCTAAATATGCTAACAATATGCCCTCGGCCGATCTAATCAGGATCGTTCCGGAGCAACAGGGCTCCCTCATATGGAACTCGGCCAAACAGCATTACTTGCTCATCCAACAAAACAGCTTCTGGGAAATTCGCAATGGCAATTCAGCGAGATTTTGGCAGGATTCTTGGCAGCAAAATCTGACTCTTCTTGATGCCTTCCCTAGCATCAACATGGGAGATAACAACAATGTTTATGATGTCAAGGTCTGTCATCAATGGAAAGCCACCAACAGCAACGGATTTAGACAAGGGAAATCCCCTCAGCTTATTGCGCCTCACGCTCAAGGTCTTGACTTGGAAGCTCTCAGCTCTGAGCTCCGCAAGAGGAAAATCAGAAGCACAGAAGAACCTGAAATTCTTAGGTGGGGTTACTCAACCAAAGGAATGTTCACTACGAAAGAAGCCTACTCTCTCATGCATCCCACGCCTCTCCCTCGTGATCCTCTTTGGGCGTTGATCTGGAACAAGTTCACTTGGCCTAAGATCTCTACATTCTTATGGCTTCTCAGCCATAAAAGAATACTCACTTGGGACAATATTGTTAAACGAGGATTCACCAGGCCTTCCCAATGCCCCAACTGCCTTCAAAACGCGGAAACTATCCAGCATCTCCTGTTGCTCTGCCCTCTGGCCAACTCCTTCTGGGAAAAATGCAGCTTTCGATGTCAGAAGAACAAACCCACGGGGGATATCACCAACATTCTCCGCACCTAGCCTCATCGCCCCTTCCTCTCTTCCCTCCTCAATGCCCTGTGGTCGCTCCTTCCTAGTCTAGTGTTTTCGTCTCTGTGGAAAGAAAGAAATAAACGGATCTTCAAAAATCATGCCTCTTCTCTTGACCCTATGTGGATCTCTTTCTGTAGTAATATTCAGGAATCTCTGGCTCTCCGCTCCTAGATTGAAGATGACTATCCTAACAATCCCAAGGAAATCTCCATTTGGAAAAATTGGAATATCCGCATTGCTTTCATTCCTACCCTCAAAATCCGTCCTAATCCTGCTCTGCCCTTGCATTGGTCCCCCCCCCCTGAAGGTGTCTTCAAACTAAATTTCGATGGCGCCTCCAAAGGGAATCCTGGGCCTGCTGGCTTTGGAGGCATTATTATAAATTCCAGGGGAGAAACTCAGCTCATCTATTATGGCTCCATCGGATGGGACTCTAACAACTCAGCTGAATTAGAAGGCCTATGGCAAGGTCTCTGTCTTATTCAACATCATAATTTTTTTCCTATCATCACAGAGGGAGACTCTCAAATTCTTATCAACATAGCCAAGAGGCTTCTCTGGGGCACCAATCTAGAAAAAGTGGCCCACAGTTGGCGTCTAGAGGCCAGAATAAATCGGTTGAGTAGTTGGTTAATGCAACATAGAGCGGTCTCCTTCAAGCACATAAAGAGGGAAGGCAATAAAGTTGCAGATCTCTTGGCTAATTTTGGTACAAAAAGTAATAGCACTCTCACTCATGGCCCTCTACACAGTATCCATGATGAAGATTTGCTTTAGCAATGCACTATGTAGGTACACAACGACCGCGCTACACCGGATGCGGTTGATTAATGCGCATCAGGGAACGTGGCACATTGTGCAATTCCCGATGGAGTTCGCTTGGGTAGCCCATGTGGCTCCCAGTACAGGCATTTACTCGGCTCTTAACTTACCACCCTACGCAAGTGTTTATTCTCTCGGTCGGCTCAACAGGCTCTTGGTTATGGTGGTTATTTGCGACATGGATTACATTTGTAGTGGCTCGACTGGTGTGGCAGACGGTTGTAGATTTTCTCCTCCTTTGCACGCGATTTGCTCTCCAGGCTGCGCTGAAGCAAGTGTTAAAACAAACACTGGGAGGCGCTGTTCGTTAGCTGCTTGTTTTGAACCAGTTCCGAATTATCATTTCTCTAACAGTCCGTGGTGCAGTGTTTGTGGTCTCAGTGGTCTGGTTCCTGCTCCTTCAGCTCCGCCCAGTGGCACCCCGGATTTTCGTTCTTCCCCTTTCAATTCTGTGTGTTTCGTTGAACCCAGCCCTGAGCCTGTTACCATGCCTCGCCTCTGCGAGCGCATGAGATGCAGACGGGGTCCCAGCCGTGGGCATTCTAATCAGATGTGCCCTCCTCCTATTCGTAGCTCTGTCCCTACTCTTTCGGAGGATGTTGGAATTCCTGCTTCTGAGTTTGGTGTCGATTCAGTCTTTACTCCCGCTGCTTTCCCCGCCCCTCCGCCCTCCACTCGTGAGTCTCCTCGCGTCGCTCCTCGACCCCTTCGGCCCTCCATTAGACAAACCTCTCAGCGCGCTGAGCTCCGGTTTGATTGCAGTTCATGCAATGCCACCCTTACAGCTTTTATCACCGTTACTCTTCGGGAAGAAGTCCCCAATATAGCCCCGCCTAGCTCTGCGACTTCACCCTTCCCTCTCACTTCCAGCTTCCCATGTGCTTCTCCAGCCACTTCTGTTCCGCCTCCTCAGCACGAGTTCATCATGGAGATGGGGCGCACAAGTAGAGGGCGAGCTCTCAGTAAAGGACAAGCGGATAGAAGCGACACGTATGCCTGCAGAATCACCGAAGAGCCTCCTTCTCCTATTCATGGATAGCAGCTGCAAAGTTACTCAGGTTTTTTTGTTCTGTTTATGTAGAAATCATATGCTTCCTAGCTTTACTGCTCTGCTGAACATGCAGTTCACTACTTTTAGCTCTCATGTTAGTTTGTTTTATGTAAACTTAAAACCGGTTTCCCTTTCATGGGCGGTTCAGACTTTGTGGTTTAAAGGACTGGTTTCCCATACTGGGTAGTCCAGACTTTCTTTGACTTGCTTGACTATCAAGCCCAGCGCTCAGGCTCACCGAGCTGACGCTGTGGCAGTTTTGTACCAGTAATTTTATACATAATAGAATTAGTCATACTTATAAAAAAAAAAAAATTGTATATGGATGGAATTAACTATGTGTATTTAATTTGTCTATTTTTGTTGGTTACATTATATTTTTTTCAAAGGAATAATTTTTCTATTTAAATCAACTAGTGTGGTGGGTTTAAAGATATAATGTTTCTATTCCTAGTGTAGTGATTTCAAATAGATAATGTTTCTACATGTATAAAATTTGTTGTAATTTAGTACACTTATTATGTATTCCTTTTTAGGGTCTTAATGTGATCAAATCCATTTTGAAGGTGCAGAGGGGGATGGACAAGGTTAAATATGGCTTTTAATTTTATTATGTTCTACCTAGGGAACATATCTTGTGGGTTGTAGAGACACATCCACCCTTTTCATCGACGTTTCTTTTAAAATCAAAAGAATTTTATCAAAAACATAAGTGAAAATGGAACTAATACCGATGGATACCTTGGTAAAATGAACATGTAAGTGGTTGAGAAGTTTTTTTTTTTTCTCAACAACTATTTTTTATACATTAGATCCTTCTTGTGTGGTTCCCTTATGTATAATTAGTCATGTTTTTGTATTTGTTAAGGTTCCCAAATTTTGTTCACATTTCCCATTCTGAAAAAGGGTTTTGATTATTCCAAACTTTTGGATCAAGTTCTTCCACCTTTATTTTCAAGCTCTTGGGCTACCTAGTCTCACTATATTCATCATCCATCTTATATCAAAGGATTCCCCTCAGTCTTTACTTCTCTCTTTTGGATTGATTCCTTGCACTTGTCTTACTAGTGGTACAATTGGTTTACCTTTAAATAAGTGTTTCAACTACCTATTTAATCTTGGTTTTCCTTTAAATAGGTGTTTCAACTCCCTATTTAATCAAATTAGCATTTATCAATCCTCTCTATTGCACTATGATTTCATTTGAATCTATATAACATGGACTAACTAGGAGGAAAAAATATATATATTTTTTCTAGTTTTTATTTATTTTTTAGCTTACTGAAACCCTTGAGACATAATCAAGGTACCCATAAAATGTACTCAAATTTATGTGGAATCTTTACTCAAAATAGTTCATAGGTACATAGTGGTTTCCTTTCTTTTGTTTAGCCTTTAAGCCTAGTTCTTAGTTGCCCTCAATAATCAAGTAGTTAATCCACTCCCTTACTCTTATATTTTATGCCATGGTTAAAGGCTTTACTCTAATGAACGTGCTTCATTTTTTAAACTCCTTGAGGAGTACAAATTAATCCTACATTTTCTAAAGAACCCTAAATATAACTAAATTGTGAGTTCAAAGCATCCCATGGGTTTGTGGAAAAGCCAATAATAGAAATTTTTGCATGCTCGTTGGATGCCCTAAAATCACAATTGAGATAATAATTTCATCTCAAGCTTTTTCTTTCGTTTTATTTTGTTTGTTAGCTCCCTTCTCTACATGGAAAACCCTTTCTCTACCATATTCTTGTAGAGTGGATGGCCTAGGTAACCCCATTATAAGACCTTTCACCACACTGCCAACCAAGTTTTCCCTAAGGAAGGTTTAAATATTCCAACCCAAATTTAAACGAATAATATGAACATAGATAAAGATGCTTACTCTAAGTACTCACAAAATAGATTATGTTGTTCAACTATTTAGCAAAGGGTTTCATCTAACATTCTAACCTCAAGATTTATTTCCTTTAAATATGAGTATGTTTCCATCTTCCTTAAACATAATCCTAGTGCACCATGTATGTTTCCAAATCCCTCCCATCAACATGACATATAGTTTTGGCTTAATGCATGATTCATATCATGGACCATGTCCTTCCATTAGGAAAGGAGGAAATTTAATCTCCATCACTTCTAGTCCAAGTAGACATGAAAGATAACCTTATGAGGAGGTCATGTGACAAACTCATGCCTTGCATGGAATAAATGGATTAGGAAAAGGAATAACTTGTACAAACCATACAACTTCTGCAAGCTATAAAATCCTCCTTCACGTTGTTTTTCGTGATCTTAAAATCCTATTAATCAACCTTTAACCTCCAAGGTTTTTTATAATGATCCTTCCCTAATATCATATGTTCCTTCTTAGAGATGAGGGTTAAAAGAGTTATCACCCTCTCCAAGGATTGGTACTAACTGAAGGGTCATCTCTTAGAAATTTAATCATATTATATCTAACATAGATAATAGATACACTTCACCTAAGTAGGTGAAGTAATGTATGCACCGCATGTGTGAAAATTATTCAATTTCCAAGTGTCATACTAGAACTATCGAAATTAAAGTTACCCTAGCCAAAGTTTGTTGTGGGTTTGTCAGCTTAGTGCAACACAATTTTAACCCCAAGACAAAATATTTGCCTCAAACTTGTGAAATTAAACTAAAGGTGTGTAATTCTTGTCAAAATATTATCACCCACTATGCATAACACGGTCTTGGACAAAAAGGATGCTAACTAAGTTATCATCAAGCGACATCCAATATTTTTCCTAAACACCAAATATGGAATCTCAATGGAGCATTCCATATTAATTTTACATACAAATTGTGTCATTTCGGCATGATGCACCAAGATCTCTTCCTATGATGGATCTCACTACAACCAATGCCTTGAGGTATGTTGGTGCTTCGTGGGGGAAAAGACCTAGGGTTCAATAGTTTTCCAGCAAAACTCCCAAGGATACTATCATTGTCAACGTCTACAAGAAAATGAGGTCTCACCCATGGTAAGCAATGGGATTACAGAACATGTGTAGGTTATGTAGGGATAGAGGAGAATAGGAGGAAGTTTTGGTTCACCCTGACCCAACCCAGGCTATAGTAGTTTCTTCTATGTCATATATAATTCTAGTGCTTAAACACACATTTTTGTAACTTTTACCACACAAATTTTAATATTGGAAGACCTTTTATATACTAACGGTTGCACCTATCATACAATTTATACGAGAAACATTCTCTAACAACCCTTTAACAAATATGCATAGTATAAATTTGACAGGAAATATGAAAGTTAGGTTCATTCTTTATACATTGCAATCATTATATACAATAACTAAAGTAGCTACTATCGGAATTATGGCATGCATAGTTCTAGCTAGTTGGTGTTGGCATTGGTTCATGATATCAGCTAGCTCAAGTTTTCAGTGATGTCAACCCTATGTAGCCTATTTTATGTGTTTAGTTTTTCCTTGTAGTATGGTTGCAATGGGTTGTGTTGACATTGAGATAGTCATGAGGAGTTGATATCAACCCCTGATGTTAGCCTTTGATGATGTAGCTTGATGGTAGCATGATGTTCATGGATGAGTTGTTATGTGTTGGTATGGACATGTCATGATGGTTTGTTGATTCTTCTATAGATAGATGGACATTTATTCTATAGGTAGAGGTTGATTTTATAGGTATTGGATATGGATGCTTAGGTAATCCATGATGGCTTGTTGGCACACTTGATGAGTCTTCATACTAGGTCTTAATGCTTATGCACATGTCGATTAATTTTGGCAATGATGGTAGGCCTCATGATGATGATGATGTAGCAGAGGTGTTGCAACTTGTGCAACTGTTTGTTGGAGAGTGGAGGACTTGTTGGCACTCTTATCAACCTTGTTTGTTTTCCTTTTAGGTCAACCTAGTAGTGTGTTAGTAAGATAAATTGTTCTTGTGGACAAGAAGGATCTCCCTAGTATCACAAGGATAGCTAGAAACAAACACGACAAATGTAAACTACTTTCTCTAGATTATGTATGATTCAAAATTTTCTATGATGAAGAAAGGACATACCTGTGATCCAACGATAGTTTTATTCTTCCTTCCCATCGCTCCAAAGAGGTTACCCCTTAAGACCTGCAATCAAAGACATGGAAGAGAATCAAAAGCACCTGCACAATATACTAATTCATAAATCATAAATCTATCTTAATGATCAAGGAATTTAAGAAATAAGTCATTCAAGTAAACACATAAACAACTTATTGTGAAAACAAGATCCATTTGTATTATCTTTAAATAAAAGGAGGATTCTTACAACCACATTCTCCTTGATGTCATACAGGTCCTTCCGAGGTACGGACCAAGTGTTTTGCTTTGGTCAGACAAGCCCTTCCACTCTTTGAACCAGCCTAAATATGAGTGTGTAATCGTTCTCGCATAGATAATGGCTAGCAAAAAGAGTATGTTTTCTGAGCAATTCCCTTCTCTAATGTATATGAAGTACGAAGCAAGTAATTTTTTACATATCAGTAGCTACCCTTGAGACTAAACCATGGCTTCAAGTTATAGCAGAAAGGAAGTGGTTTCAGTTCTAAAAAGGAAAGGATAATTCCTCTCGTAAAGGGATTAAGCTCTAAATACCAAGGGATAGGCTCCTTTAATGAAGGGATAAAGGTTCATGAATGGAGGGAGTGAAGCTTCAACCAGATAACGCCTTCTAGAAGCTTCCAGTTGGGAGAATATTGACTAGCTGGGCTTCTAGAACTTATTTTTTATTCCATTTTACCTTTTACGGGGGTCCGCAATTTTAATACACAAAACGTGCGGTAGGTACCTTATTTTTTCTTTACGAAAGGTGCGTTACCACTGGTAATGGCTAGGAAAAGTGTGGAACTAGGGTTTTTATGATTTTTGTGAGCTTTTCTCCAAATCCAAGACTTGGTTTAGGAACTTTATGGTTTGTAGATCTCTAAGGGAGCATTATATAGGTAATGATGAACCCATATAGATAGTTAAAATGTCATGGTGACAAAATAATGTGTAACATAGTGTCACTTGGATACTTATTTTATATACTTTCAAAGGTGTTACTGAGCTTAGAAGAGATTTGGAGGTGACTTCAGATGTTGAAGAAGAGGATCCAACATGTCGTAGAGGTATTGAGCTGAAGTTCATTGTTTTTCCTAATGTTTTTCCCCAGTCGCTCCCATTCAGGCTTATCCATGTGACTGAGAGGCTCCAGTCATTAGGGAGAATGCCTGTGCATGAGACTAGTTGAGTTCAACTAGTGTAGTGCATGTGACCAAGATTTTTCACGAAAATTCCTCCACATTCCTCTCACAAATCAGATGAAAATTGGCATGGAAATTCTATGACGCTTCTAGATTAAGTTTTAAATGTCAGAAATGGTTTATTAATTCCTCCAAAGTGTGTGAATGAATTTAGTGCACAAGTAGTTGTGGCTGAGGATTTATTTTGTCAAATTTGTGCACTCATGATCCCATGCCCAAGATGAATTTTTCCCTTCATATTTTATATACATAATTTTGGAGTTGAGCATTGGTTGGTGGAGTATGAGAGTGAGTTAGAGAAGGCTTTATAGTGGTGGAATCCTCATTATTGAGTGAGAGCATAAATGCTTCAGTGTATGAGTGAAAATGGTGCCATAGTGAGAAAATCTGAAGCATGATACAAATATATCATATTTTAAGCTACTACAGTAGAGATTGTTTTGGAGAGTTTTTCATGTTGTTGGATAGTGTTTTTGTTGGTGATTTTATGCATGGATATGAGCCACTATTTTTCTTGTATTGAGAGAATGTCTCTGGTGGTATTTTACTTGATTTATTGATGGTGTCTCATTGTTGAGACTTGGATTAAAAAGATGAATTCTTGTTGAGTAGATATTATTGGATCAAGTTTGAAAATAAATGAAATGAGGTCCACATAGTGTAGAGGAGCAGTGAATTCATGAGAGTAGAGTAGTGATATTGAAGCTTCAGAAAAATGAACAATTTCTCCATCCAATCAGAGTTAGATATTTCAATCAGAGTTGGGCGAGGATCATTGATCGTGGTGGCCTTTAGCAGATGGTAGTCTGTAGATCCATGAGAGAACAAAGTATTTCGATCTTATCAGTAGAATCGAGTCTCCTAGATGATTTTTGTTGTCCTATTGTATATGAGGTTGAGTCTCTAGGATGATAAGAGTAAGCTAACTATGAAAAAGAAACATTTCTTGAAATAATAGAGATTCGGAGCAGAGCAATAACAACAAAAAGGGTGGTTTTCCTCCTGGAAGGGTTTCCACCAGAAATCTTGTGTCTCATGTGTGATGATGATTTTTATGATTGTGATTTTATGGTTTCCTTTTAGTATATGTTGCTTATATGTTTACATATTTATTTTTTACTCATATGTTGCTAACATATTGTGATTTGCTGCAATAACAAGTGTGTGATTCAATTGAGAAGTAATAAAAGGAAAAAAATGATAATAAGTCACACTACCAATTCACCCCCCCCCACCCTCTTAGTAGTGCTCAAAGTTTTCTAACAGCTAAAACAACAAAAAACTCCATGTAGACCCAAATCGCGTCCATGATATTCACAATTAAACACAATATCACACATTATACGCACATTTATGAGGCCAAAAATGTTGTGAGCTCTTATATTCATGTTAACCATTAACCAATATTTATACACAATACATAAATCTGACGACAGAAACAAACATTTAGTTTATACCTATCACCAATTCCATAAAATTCATATCCATACATTGTTTACCAAAAAACATCATATAAGAGATTCTCCATAATATTCGTCGTAATAACCTAAGTATACATAATAGAAAATTGTATGCTAGAACATAGTGCTCGAACATAACATAACAAAATATTAGAAACTAGAACATAATTGGGAACATACTTCAGAGCCTTGATCAAGAGAAACCATCATATTTATAGCATACTAGGGGGGTCTCACCGGATGTTGTTGTTTATGACTTTCTGGAGATATATGAATGTAGAATTACGGAGACCATAAAGGTGCAAGAAACACCATGGAAACTCAAGAGTAGATTTTAGTGGCTAAAGGAGGGGGATCTTAATTCAAAATTCTTCCACAAAATAGCATACGACAGGAAAAATGAGAAATCAATATGGCATATTGTGGCCCCAAATGGAAATAAGGTGTATTCTACCTCTTATATACAACAAGAGACCTATCAATATTTCTCATACTTCTATAAACCTGATGGGGAAATCAATCATCAATGTCAAAACTGGTTTTTGCAACACATGCCAATCATGTTTGACCAGGGATCCAATGATTCTTTGGGGAAAGTTGTCATAAAAGAGGAGGTTGAAGGAGTTCTAAAATATTTCGCGCATGACAAGAGCCCAGGACCTGATGGCTAGCCCCCTGAGTTCTTTCTGTTATTTTTTAAGATTATGGTGGATGAATTGGTGTTAATCATTGAACATGCTCGAAAGTCTAGTGTTATTCCTAGAGACATGAATGCTACCTTTTTGGCCTTGATTCTGAAAGATTTAATGCCCAATTTATTTTTTGATTAACACCCGATTTCATTGTGCAATGTTATCTACAATATTTCCTCAAAAATGATAGCTACTATGATTAGAGGGATATTTTCTTCTTTCATATCGGAGTAGCAATTTGGCTTCTTAAAGGGTAGATCGATTCGCGATGTTGTTGTTATTGCACAAGAAGCAATGCTTACTATTCACTCAAAAAAGGTGGAGGATCTTATTATAAAAATTGACATCCACAACACATATGATATAGAAGATTGGTCATATATAAGACCAATTCTTCTAAAAGTGGGTTTATCAATGGAAAATATCAGATGGATAATGGCTTGTATCACTTCTGTTAGATATGCAGTAATTGTAAATGGGCTGCCGACTAATTTTTCCATTGTTGAGCGAGGTCTTAGGCAGGGATGCGCACTCTCCCCTCTTATTTATCCTCATAATGGACAGTGTCAGTATAATTTTAAATATAGCTAACAAAGTGGGTTATTTTGTAGGATTGTCTTTCTCCCTAGAAACCTAGAAAACTAGGGGAGGGTTTCACATATTTAGGATTCAGATTGAGGTATTCTACTTATAGGGTGTCAGATTGGATATGGATGATTGATAAATTTAGGAATTGAATAAAAAAATGGAAAAATAAGTGGCTTTCTCTTGGAGGCCGACACATAATGGTTCTAGCGGTTTTATCTCATTTTGTGGTATACTGGTCTCACATTTTTTCATTCCTGAGTAGATAGTTAGCAAAATAAATTCCATCGTAGCTCGGTTCATTTGGTCTGGTTCGCTTGATAAGAGGAAAATCCATCTTTGTAGTCTGGACAACCTTACAAATCCAAAAAGCTATGGAGGATGGGTCTTGTTTAACATCCGAACCTTCAACGAAGCATTGCTGACAAAATCCTTTTGGCGCATTCTAATCAAAAGGGGAACATGGTCTTTAATAGTCCGGATCAAGTATGGAGAAGGGTACTCTGTTAAATACATATATCAACATAACTATTTGCTTTCGGTCTCGACATCTCAAATTTGGCGAAGTTTCCATAAAAGTTTACCTTTGGTATCTAATCGTCTATCATGGTGATTTGGTAATGGATTAGACATATCCCTCGGTGGGGATTAGGTTCAAGGGGTGACTATCCTTCCTATTTATAATATGATATTGCTTCACCATTTGGCACACAGGAGGATTTTTTATCTATTTCAGGTTATTGAGTGTTGGAATCTGGGCTCTCTGATTCAAAATACTAGGGAACAAATTGGTTTACAAAATAGGGAAGCAAAGGAGTGTGATTCTGTTGTTAAGGCTCTTCAGCTGGCTAGTCTGAGCTATCATGGTGGGGGAGATAAAATCATATGGGATGGTGTTTTAAAGGATGAAGAATTACAGGTAAAATATATTTATCATTTCTATATTTTAAATAAAATAAATGATGTTTCTCTTTCACCCTTTCGTCATTTATTGTCTTGGGGCATCCCCACGAAAAATATCTTGTGCGTTTGGTTGCTATGGTGCAAAAAAATATTAACTTGGGTGGGCCTTAAAAAAAGAGGGTACCAGGGTCCAGGGAGATGCCCTTTCTGCCTCTTGGAGGAGGAGAATTTTTCCGATATATTTTTTACTTGCTCTTTTACTAGAAGGATATGGGCTTTATTTTCGAAGTTCTTAGGGAGTCAGGATTGGAAACCTGTAAATTTTGAATATTCCATTCATGTATGGGGGCAGCAAAATGAGATGTACAAATATTTTCCTCTCTATATTTTCTGGGAGATTTTGGGTGCTAGGAATATAGTGATATTTGAAGATAGGCCTACCACTATCTATATGCTCCATGGTTTTATCATGAAATGGTTGATTGGTGTCTCTCTGAAAACTCATCCTATAAAATATTTTTTGGTTCGTCACAAGCCACATCCCATTGCCCTCCCGATGATATTTTTTTATTGTGCCCTACAAGGTCAGTCCTATGGATTTGTAGCATGGGTTAAGCTCTGTGATGGGGACAGATATCACATCTGCTGGGCGGGAATGGAAATAACAACATGGCTAAACTATTGGCCATTTGGTGTGGGATTTGGATGGCTCTTAATCTGGATTTTCAATTTTCTCATGTATATGGTGATTTTAGGATCATCATTAAAGGTTTTTCTGGTACAAATAGCCTATGTTTACAAGGTGCACAAGGATGGATAGACCGAGTGAATCATTTGATTACAAAGTTTAATGAGCTGACTTGGAACCATATTTATAGGGAGAATAATACTAGAGTTGATGCATTATCAAATAAAGGCCTTAGTACTACTGGGTGTCTTCAAATCTCCCTATACAAAGCTTCTTGATGTTCTTAGACTTTCATGATACCTATTCCATGACTAGATTTCAGGTTAGCGATGCTACAATAGGCGAGTGTTGCTTTTTATTCCAGGTGAGTGTGATTTCATATTTTTTGTGTTAGATATGCTTCTGTTATGACTGGTTCTTGGACGAACATGGATAAATATCAAGCGAGCGTAAATCCTTTATCTAGTTTTAACTACTGCTGTGAGCAGGGATTATCTCGTTTTCTGTGACATTTTTGTTTTATATCAGTTGATAGCATATTGGGTAATTTTTTCCTGATATTTTGTATGCTTGTATATATTCAGATACGCTGATACTCTACAATGTGAATTTGGTCTTTCTCATCCTGGATATATGCTGTTGAAAATCTCATGAGATAGTTTTTGATGAGGCATGCCCTCTTATATGCAAGCATGTATGCCTAGAAATGTTGATATGTTATCAATGTCATTATGGTCAATCATGTAAAAAGTTGGGTGTACTGTTTATATAATATATACAGTGTTTTTTCTCTCTGAAAAAAAAAGAGTTCAAAGGATTGCATTATTGCGAGCTCTGCAATGCACATCATGGGTCGAGATTAATTGTGAGCTCTCCAATGCACATAATTTTGATGACTGGAGATTAATTGTGATTACAATGGGACTTACAACAAGTTAGCTAGTTTCCTGTTTAATTTAAAATGAATTATATAACTTCAAATTTTTAAAAAATTCTAATACAAGTAAACCCAAAAACACCAAAACATCATCATATATTAAATTGGAAGTAAATTACTAAGGGACCTTCCTATGTGGGTTTGGTTTAAACACTATAGGTGTGTAAAGTGCCCCTTTAAAATTTATTATTATTTAAGTTATTAGTTAACAATAAAGGTAAGCTAAAAATTATTTTATAATATTAAATATTTATTATTTTATTTGTGAAGTTTATGGAAACTGTCAAAAATATTATCTGTGAAAATTAGATGGAAAGAAACAAGTTCAATGGAAAGCATTAAAATATTCCAAACCATGCAATGTAATCTATGCATGATTCCCCTCAAAAAAAAATCGTATGTAATCTATGCATAATTTCTTTTCCTTGCTTTGAAAATGAGAATTCTAACAAAGAGAATTATTCAAAACAAATACAAGAGGATTCCAATTAAACGAAAGGTAACTTGAGATTTCATAAACATAGGACTCAAATTGAAATTGGGTGAAAATTTCAAAAATCAAAAGAAATGACACTCAAAGGCAATTAACATTCATACACAATTCAGTAAATGTTTTTGAAAAAATGAAAGCAAAAATATGAAATTTCACACTAGGGAATTCCAATTTCACACACAAAACCCTTTATGCAAATGCAAGTATTTTCTTAGATTACACATGTAATAAAAATGTTTCCAATAAAAGCATCCAGTTAGATTAATGTTTCCCAATAAAAATTTTATTTCCCATCTGAGATATTACATTACATTTTCAGTTAATAATTTAAAATGCTCACATCTAAATTTTCAAAATAATAAAGAATAATTTTCAAAATTTATTTATTTATTTTTTTCCACTTTAAAATAATAAAAAAATTATTTCCCATCTAAAATATTAGATTACATTGTATGTGGGGTTTTGGTTAAATGGTGATAAGGCTAGATTTTATAGCACTTATCACAGGATCAATTCCCTTCCCCAATAGGATGATGTATCTAGATGTGTTGTTGAAGAAAAAAAAAAGAAGAGAAAGAAGAGAAAAATGAAAGGTACTGCCAAAGCTACAAAAAAAAAATATTAGATTACATTTTCAGTTAATAATTTAAAATGCTCACATCCAAGTTTTTAAAATAATAAAGAATAATTTTCAAAATTTATTTATTTATTTATTTCCACTTTTAAAATAATTATAAAAAAATTACCATTATTTTATTTTTATAACTTTTTTATATTTTATTTACCCTATCAATTGGTACTTTGAATTTAAATTCATTTAATTCCAAAAAAAGACCAAATCATATATTAATTGTTTGTTTAAAAATTTTCTTTCAAAGAAAAAAATTATATATTAAAATATAGTGTATATGAGAAAATAAAAATTGAGAGGCTTAGTAATATTCATTTTTTTATATGGTCAAATGGATGGAATTTACCCATTGTATTTTCCCATGGAATTGGCTTCTGTATACGCCTTTGTTTCTTAGGAAAAATAATAAAATAAAGACATGTAGAAAGTCCATTGAGCTTCTAAAAAGGGAGAGGAGTTACGCCTTTGGATCAGCTTGAGATATCTATCCTATTAATTTTTGTTGAAAACTTGGCGAGACCAGTTATAATATGATCTCAGGAGGAAAACCTAGTGGCCACCTTTGCTTGGTGGATCCATGCAAGGTCTGCACATCCCCATGGAAAGGGATTGAATTGGCATGCATCTTGTCTTGTATTATTAATATAAATATTGATGAGAAGTTGCATGGCAAGGGATTTAGTTGACATGCATCTTGTTTTCTATTATTAATATAAATAAAGGGCTAGAACATTTCCAAATTCAATGTGCTATATTTATTGAAATTTTGAAGTTCGAGATATCATATATTATTTTTGGAATTCAACTACGTTAAGTAAGTCATTTATCTATGACCATTTCCATGACATAGTAGTAACTCACTAATTTCTCATGATTTTTGAATAGTCCACTTAGCACTCATTACATTGAGTAATGCTCACACGGGTGAAGAAGTGAGATTGAAAATAGTGAAATGAATCACATAAACTAAATTCTCACATCCAAATTCAAAAGATAAAATATTGACGAAGTTCTCAAAATAAAGATAAAACCAAAATAAACACACTCATATTTAGATGAAAAACTATGTGAAGATGAATAGTTACATAAATACATGTGTTCTACTTCTTGTGTTAGAATGTTTGCTAGATAGTTGGAGAGAGTTAATAAAGGTCCACCATAGCTTACTTGGATAGAACAAAAACTTCCAAAAATTTGTTTGGAAATTGAAATAATTGCTGGATGGTTTGAGAGAGTAGATAAAGGTCTGCCATAGCTTATTTCGATACAACAAAAAATTCCCAAGAATTTGTTTGGATTTTGAAATAAATGTCGACAATAATTTTTTTACAAAAAAGTTCAATAGATTGCACTCTGTTTTTTGAATATTTAAAATAAACTAAAAACATTTGTCATAACTCGGCACCCAAAGCTCCATGTAGATTCTTACCTATCCTTGTGAGTGCCTACTGCCATGTGTCCATATGAAATATATTCATGTCAATTACAAATTTGTATGCTATGAATATGTCGATTACATATTCATGTTGATTAATGGTTCAACAAATGCATAAAACTAGGGATGAAAAGAAGTCCAACCATCAGAATATATATATAATTAAGTAATTAATTTTTGATCAGTGGAGAAAATTAAAATATTAGTGCATCCGCTCCTTTTCCAACCACACTAAATTCCAAATGGGTCTGATTTTTATAATGCTAAATAAAATCAAACTTCCATACTCAAAATCATGAAAATATTGAACGTTATTCGGTCAAAGACCCCTACTCTAATTGTGTGGGGAAGCCGAGTGCTGGGATCTGCCCACAGTTCAAATTTAAAATGAGGAAATTAACAAAATTAAAATTTTGATAGCCTAGTCTGAAATATTTTGAAACACGGTTTACATGGAGGAGTTGTGGGCATAGAGAATTCATTCTTGCACAGACTTGGAGACAATGATTGGAGGAGTAGAATCTAAATCCAATGGTAGTTGGATAGTCCAATGGTTGTTGGGTGAGGCTCATTGGTTGTGGAGGGTTCCAATAGACGTTTATCTGCATAGTTGTGTGAGTAGATATCTCTCAGTTGATGGATGTCAAAGTTAGAAATTTTTAATTCCTACTTGTCTATGGTTGTAATTCCCCATTTGAGGAGTTTGTTCCTACATAATAGGATATAGCTAGAACTATATTCTTTCCTAGTTTAGTGTGTGGTTGAGAGAATATCTAAACCACATTACTATACGTCCAAGATAGAATTCCTATCTTGAGACTATTTCCTGTATAAATATGTGTGTGACATCCTTGATTGATATATAGAATTTGAATATAGTTTGCACTGTGATATTTTATCTTGGTATCAGAGCCCAGTAAGGGCCTTTGGCCCTTCCTGGGCATAGGAATATAAATCTTTGTATTTGCATTATTTTAATTCTTTGTTTGTTTTAGTTTTTGGTTGTCCATATGGTGCTTGAGTGCTGGTGCGTCAAACGTGTTGCTTTTGGTTTTGTGCTCTTGCTTCATTGTATAGTTGGCCCAGTCTGTTAAGGTGGTATCCTCTCCATTGATGTCATTGTGCCTTCTATTCAAGCTGCTGCAGTTGCCTCAGCTGGAGCAGAAAGTCGAAAGGATGGAGCCGATGTGGTTGAAAACCATGACGATCGGGAGGTAAAGTGTTAGTGTGCGGAGGAATTTATGAAGATCGTGGTTGAAAAGAGTTTTGATGGAAAATGTGAGGCTCAAAACCCTTCGTTATATTGCCACAGTTCATCTTCAAGCAATATACACTGCAGCATATCCTTTAATACACTACAGAGTACACAGGATACACTGCAGCATCTCCTTTAATATAGTGGTTTTGGGAGGTTGTGTAAGGATTTAGCAAGGAGGACATGGAACGATTGTTGTAGTTTGTCACAAGAACGTCAAAGGTTCCATTAGAAGGGTTTAAAGCTCTTCAAGGTATATCTGGTCCTCAAATATTTCAAATTCACAAAGCATATGGAGCTCCAGAGCGTTTTCCATCAACTTATACCTGTTTCAATCAGTTAGACCTTCCTGATTATTCTTCAAAGGAACAGCTTAAGGAACGATTGTTGTTGGCCATTCATGAAGCTAGCGAAGGCTTTGGCTTTGGTTGATTTTTTAATATGCGACCATTATCAAAGACGACTTGGATCATCCAACAACTTCGTTTCTGGATTTGAAGGCATACATAGGTTGAGAAGGATCTTAGTGCACTTCTTGGAACTCAATGGAGCACCTTTAGATATTTGTATTTCTGTGGTTGAGATATTTATTCAGTCCAGCTCTGGAGATTTAAATGGATGAAAGAATTATCAAATTGTTAGTAGAGGTGGATGAGCATTTCGCGGCAGGAACAACACGGCTAAGGGAGACAATTCACTGCCGGCTGACTCCTGTAGCTGCAAAGGCGGCCCCCGGATGATATACTTTGAGACATTCACACCTCCGCGGGACTATGGATCCTGCTTCGCTTTAGCATATTCAAATATTCAATGGTGAAATTGCACTGGTGGCTGTGATTGTGTGTCTCGAAACCATTGCTTTATGTGAAGGAACGCCCTTCAAGGATCTGTTATTCATGTTTTTTGGTGATGGAAAAGATAGTAGCATAGGCGAATTTTTTGTGATGCCTTGCTACTGCTCCAGTCTGCTGTGTGGTTATGCACATGATTCCCATGAAAAATGTCTTGGAATTACAAGGATGACAGTTATCTCAACGGAGATGTGCTGGCGGGAGGTCGAAAGTGGGCGGATAAAGGAAACTGTGTTGAGCCTACATGAAGGTTGTTGTAGCCGTTAAAGCATAATTCAATACCGTAACAATATTATGCGATTTCCATGTCGAGGAGCATGGGATTGGGTGTGGGTGGCGAATTCAGAGTAGGGCGATCTGGAAGGTTTGGTCATCTTGGAGTTGCAGTAAATTTGATATGAGGAGAAAAAGATTTTTTGGAATCGCGAGTGCGAGAATCCTTGTGAAATCCATGGGCATTATCACAAATTTGAAGAGGGAAAAGTGTGCACAATTTGGTGGGCATCGATTGCAGAGAGCCAACGATAAATCTGCCCACGTGCACAAATTCTACCTTCAAGGAGGTCGTGGTATCAACGAGGCTGTCGAGTTTATTGAGAAATACCGAAATGACCAAGTTCAAGTGCTTGTGCAGTGCATGTTTACATGTTCAATGATGCCATCAGAGTGGTGATCTGCTACCAGGAGAATTCCCGTTGCACATATGGTTGCATGAAAAAAGAGGGTGTTGTTGAATCAGAGAGCAGGGCATATCTGCGTAATCAGCTAAGTATAAAGTGATTGAATTGAGTAGTTTAGGCTTGGGTATATTAAAAACAAATCCATAGTTGCTTGTGAATTTTGTGTCGAGTTGCAAGCGGAAGAGGATTGGATTTCCAATGTTGTGGACCGATGGAGTCTGCGTATGGAGGTTTGTTGTGTCTTTTGCAGGTGTCAGAAGAGGTGTGGAAGCCTTTACATGATTATGCTTCTATACAGATGAAACTAAAAGTTCCAACATATTTTCTTTGATGAAACAAATTGTCTTTGTGAATTATTTTTCTTTCATGTTGAGACTGGCCAACTTAACATGTAAATGCATTTATTTAAATCTGGTTGAAATAATTAGATGTTGTATTATTGTGACATTTACTTGGCAAACTATTGTCACAGGTATGAATCTATGTTGGAATTTGCCATTTCAACAATAGACAAATTTATTTGCAGAAATGATTTACTACCAGATATGATGAAGACATGATAATGAAAATGGCATCAAAGGATAGTGCTTGGAAGTACATCATCGATTGGAGGATGATCGAGTTCGTATGTGCCCAGTGTGATGGAAATGATCTTCATCTTCAATTGTGAGGAGATTAGCTCGACAGTGGATCTTAGTTGTTGCAGTATGTCAGCAAGCATGAGGAGGCATGTTTGGAAGCAATTACCAAGCCTTGATACAGTGAATAGGAGAAGTGAAGTTATGCTGCGATGCTAGGGGATTGGATACTGAAACGTGTATAAGATTGTTGAATTTTATGCATGTTGATAGTTTATGGTGGACAACAAAGTAGATGTTTGTTTGAGTTAGTGTGGTTTGTGGAATAGACTCCCTAACATGTTATAAGATAGTCTAGATGGTTGTTGTAATGGTCATTATATGTACCCAGAAACTCCAAAATGTTCAAGTATGGAATGTAAGCCTTGTAAAGGCATTTGAAAGTTCGTGGTGATCTTAAAACCACTTTGTAATGGTTTATGGTCAGCCTAAAACCATCTTTTGTCACTGTAAAGTGATGGTTTTTGGTGAGCTAGAAACCACATATAGAGCCTTTGTGGCTGGTTGGTGGTGAGCCAGAAACCACATATAGAGCCTTTGTGGCTAGATCGCCTTTGTGGCTAAAAGTGTCTTTGTGGCCACGTGTACATGGGAGCTTTGTGCTCACAGGAGCTTTGTGCTCTAGGAGCAAGTGGACTGTAGTAACGCCTGGCTCACGGTCTCATATATTGGTGTGTCTGAGCACAAGAGGGTCGGCGCACTTATCTATCTGACAGTTGTGTCGAAAGGTGCAACTAGCGCAACTGTTAGCGATTGTTATTTGGACATGAATATTTGGCTTAGAAAGGTGTTGGTCTCTCTTTGTTTTGGAGGTTCTACACATGCAGTTCGCTCGATGGTGGTGGATTTGTAGGTACATATATGTAGTGATAATGGTCGACAGAATCATGTATGCTCAGGACATCCTCAGGACTAGCGGTTGCAGCGGTTGGTACCCATGCATTCCGGTGGATGGTTGCTCTTTTATATGGACGTCGACATATTATTTGTTATGTTTGACCACAACCAAACTTTGTGAATTAACATCATGACCATTAGTCATTAAGGGGGGGAGTTAGAAATATTTAATTCCTACTTGTCTATGGTTGTAATTCCCTATTTGAGGAGTTTGTTCCTACATAATAGGATATAGCTAGAACTATGTTCTTTCCTAGTTTAGTGTGTGGTTGAGAGAATCTCTCAACCACATTATTGTACATCCAAGATAGAATTCATATCTTGAGACTATTTCCTGTATAAATATGTGTGTAACATCCTTGATTGATATATAGAATTTGAATATAGTTTGCACTGTGATATTTTATCTATCAACACATAGTTGTAGGAGTCAATTTTTCGATGTAGTGGGTGCTAGCTACTCCATGTACAAATTTTTTAAGCTATTAATGGAAAATTTGTGCAACAACAACAACTAGTGTTTTTTTTCCCTGGAGAGGGTTTTCCACCATAAACATTGTGTCCTCTTATGTGCATGGTTTATTGTTGATTCTTCATGGTGTTTTACTTTGTTTTTGTAATGATTCTACATATTATTAATTATGTTTTGATGTTGGCTCCCGAATCATTCGATGTTTAGTAAAAATATTTAAAAGTTATAAAATCACAACATTATTGATTCACCCCCACCCACAATTGCTCAACAGTGATCTCAATTCGAGCATTTGTTCTATCAAGTGTTTCAATAAAACACTCATACCGACAGCTACCTACATGAAAACTCTCACCATTATCCTCTCATAAGTTTGGTATTCTCAATACCATGGCACTAAGAGTGGTTTCTTTACCTTATATCCAAGTGAAACTAGGTTTTATAAATTTGTCCTCATTTTATCTACAATATAATTGAGTGATTAATATTATGACCACATTTAAAGCATAAATAACTATATTAATCTGTATAAATATAAGTAAAACAGGTGGAAATAAAATTTAAAAAAAGCGTTACCTTTTAATATTATATAATATAATATGTTATGGGCTATGTGAAGGTTCATCTAATTCATTTGGAGTGACCATACATTAAAATAATGAAAACCTAAATCTATAATAAAAATTAGTCAAATCTAAAATATTAAGAGTAAAAATGAATTAATATAAATCCTATTTAAATAGAAAATTTACCATAGCATCACAACCTTATACCCATCTTGTAATCATCAAACAATTAGAAAATTTATATTCGAAATTGTATTATTAATTAAAAAATATCATTCAATTTATGTTCAAATTGAATCATATAATTTATTTTTTTCACACATTAACAAAGATAAAAGATAAGTGAGGTTGAATGGGATTAGAAATTGATAGGAAAGATTGAGCAATGGATAACTATGATGTGATAATGGACACTTTGAGAAAAAGGTATAGCATTTGATATTTAGTTTCAAATTATTTGATATATATTTTTTATTTTTATTTTTTTGTATTATGGTATTATAATTATAAAAAAATGAAAATACAACTTATGTATTAAATAATGTTCTTTACATTGTTTATAAAACTCAAGAGTTTCTATAAAATATGTAATGGTATTCGTGACGATGATGATGATGATGATTAACGTCTACTAAGACCAATTTAGCTTATTGGACCTCAAGAAAAGAAAAAGAAAAAGAATTTAAGTGTGACTATTCAAAGTCTTGTTTCTATTATCAAATAGAAGGAAAAGAAGCCCTCCAAGATCGATATAGATGGGGTGGCTTAATAAGTCAAGAAGATTAGAAGTGTAGGAAATGTTAGGTAATTGAGAGGAGATGTGAGTAAGAGCCAGACAGTCTAAAAGGAATTTTTTTTCAACTTCCACCTTATTAGTATTGCATATATGACAAATTCTATCGTTCCGGAGAGTCGTGGTAATATACCACCACTTCGTCTCACTTTGAAGCTCATGATAATTAGTTCTAATCCTAGCGATGTTCATTTATTTCTTAGTGCTAGTCAACAGAGAGATAATCCTGGTTATCAAGGATGGGGTTGATCACCTCCTTATAGTATATTATCTTTCTCTTACCCTCCAACTCCTTATCCTCCCACAACTTGTCGTTAAACCTGGGGGTAATAGTATCTTTGAAATTATATTTGCTTCCCATACTAATCTCCTCCCTAATTCCTGAATGGTTGAGCCAAGGCTAGGCATCATTATGCCACCTGTGCTTGACGCGAAGGTGGGGGTTTTGAATAAAGTTAGAAGAATTTTTTGGGAGCCTTTTGGTTTCCATGCTGTAAAGCTTCTTCTTATACAACAAATATCTAAACATATCGGTACATTCAATGGGGGAAAAATGCTTCTTCTTATACGTCAAATATCTAAACATAGTTGTACTTTAAATGGCAGACAAACTAGTTTCGATCAAGAGAATAAGATTCACAAAATTTTGGAAATTCATTGTCCAAACTCATAAACATACAGTCAACTACGTGACCTAGAAAAACGAAAAAAATGAGATCCTCAGAATCCAGGAGATCACATAGAAATTTAAAAGTAGGGCCACTTGGTTGCAAGAGGGAGACCGCAACAAAAAATTCCTTCATCATTATCCAAATATTAGGAAAAACAGGAACACAATTTGGAAAATTATATCGAAGGATGGTTCTATCATATGCTCCACATAAGATATTTAGAGGGAAGCTATCACATACTTCTCATATTTCTATAGTCACAGGATGAATATTGATTATTCATATTAGCTATGGGCACTAGAACTATTCCCCTTCATGTTAGGGGAAACATCCAATGTTGATTTGTGTAGAGCTATCACCAGAGACAAAATCCATCACGATCTCAAAACTTTTACTTGGGACAAAAGCCCCGACACTGATGGATTGTCAGTGGAGCTATATCTTCACTTCTTTGAATTGATGGGTGCGGACCTCTTGGAGGTGGTCAAAGAATCTAGAATTCCACGCAATATCAACTCTTCTTTCACATCCCTCATTCCCAAAGCCTCCTCCCGTAAACATTTCAGGGACTTTAGACCAATTTCACTATGCAATTTATTCTATAAATTGATTTCGAAAGTGATTGCGTTAAGGTACACAATTCAGTAAATGTTTTTGCAAAAATAAAAGAAAAAATATGCAATTTCACACTAGGGAATTATAATTTCGCACACAAAACCCTTTATGCAAATGCAAGTATTTTTCTTAGATTAACCATGAAATAAAAATGTTCCCAATAAAAGCATCCACTTAGATTACCATTTCCCAATAAAAATTTTCTTTCCCATATGAAATATCAGATCACATTTTTAGTTAATAATTTAAAATGCTCACATCCAAATTTTCAAAATAATAAATAAAAAAAAATTCAATTTTTTTTTTCACTTTAAAATAATAATAAATTTCTTTCCCATCTGAAATATTAGATTACATTGTTTGTGGGGTTTTGGTTAAACAGTGATAATTTTGGCTGTTATAGCACTCATCACAGGATTAATTCCCTTCCCTGATAGTCGTGATGCTCACATCCAAGTTTTCAAAATAATAAAGAATAATTTTCAAAATTTATTTACTTATTTATTTCCACTTTTAAAATAATTGTAAAAAAATTAACATCATTTTTTTATATGGTCAAATGGACGGAATTTCCCACCGTATTTGCCCAAGAATAATTTTCAAAATTTATTTATTTATTTATTTCCACTTTTAAAATAATTGTAAAAAAATTACCATCATTTTTTTATATGGTCAAATAGACGGAATTTACCCATGGCATTTGCCCATGGAATTTGTTTCTTGGAAGAAATAATAAAATAAAGACATTTAGAAAGTCCATTGATTTTCGAAAAAGGGAAAGGAGCTACGCCTTTGGATCAACTTGAGATATCTATCCTATTAAGTTCTGTTGAAAATTCCTTTGGATCAGCTTGAGATATCTATCCTATTAAGTTTTGTTGAAAACTTGGTGACACAACTTATAATATGATCTCAGGGGGAAAACCTGGTGGCGACCTTTGCTTGGTGGATCCATGCAAGGTTTGACAACCCCATGGAAAGGGATTCAATTGGCATACATCTTGTTTTCTATTATTAATATAAATATTGATGAGTACATGCATGTCAAGGGTTTTAGTTGACATACATCTTGTTTTTTATTATTAATATAAATAAAGGGCTGGAACATTTCCAAATTCAATGTGCTAGATTTATTGAAATTTTGAAGTTTGAGATATTAGATATTATTTTTGGAATTCAACTACATTAAGTAAGTCATTCATCTATGACCATGTCCATGACATAGTCTTAACTCACTAATTTCTCATTAATTTTTCATAATTTTTGAATAGTCCACTTAGCACTCATTGCATTGAATAGTTCTCACATGGGTGAAGAAGTGAGATTGAAACTAATAAAATGAATCACATAAACTAAATAATCACATCCAAATTCAAAAGATAAAAAATTAACAAAATTTTCAAAATAAAAATAAAACCAAAAAAACACCTTCATATTTAAATGTAAAACTATGTGAAGATAAATAGTTACATAAATACATGTGTTGTACATCCCGTGTTAGAATGTTTTTTAGATAGTTTGAGAGAGTCGATAAATGTCAGCCATAGCTTATTTGAATACAACAAAAACTTCCAAAAAATTGTTTGGAATTTGAAATAAGCTTATTTGGATACAACCAAAAATTCCAAAAATTTGTTTGAAATTTGAAATAAATGTCGACAATAATTTTTTTACAAAGAAATTCAATAGATTACACTGGTTTTATAATATTTAAAATAAAATAAAAACATTTGTCATCACTGGACACTCAAAGCTCCATGTAGATTCTTACCTATCCTTGTGAATGGCTGCTGTCATGTGTCTATATAAAATATATTCATGTCGATTACAAATTCATATGCTATGAATATGTCGATTACAGATTCATGTCGATTAATGGTTTAACGAATGCATAAAACTAAGGATGAAAAGAAGTCCAGCAATCAGAACATATATATGGTTCAACAAATGCATAAAACTAGGGATGAAAAGAAGCCCAACAATCAGAACATATATATAATTAAGTAATTAATTTCTGATCAGTGGAGAAATTGAAAATACTAGTGCATCCGCTCCTTTTCCAACCACACTAAATTCCAAATGGGTCCGATTTTTATAATGCTAAATACAATCAAACTTCCATAATCAAACTCATGACAATCTTGAACGTTATTCGGTCTAAGACCCTTGTGATTGTGTGGGGAAGCCGAGTGCTCGGATGAGGACGTGCCTCTGCCCGCAGTTCAAATTGAAAATATTAGTGCATCCGCTCCTTTTCCAACCACACTAAATTCCAAATGGGTCTGATTTTTATAATGCTAAATACAATCAAACTTATTCGGTCAAAGACCCCTATGACTCATGACAATCTTGAACGTTATTCGGTCAAAGACCCCTATGACTGTGTGGGGAAGCCGAGTGCTGGGATGCGGACGTGCCTCTGCCCGCCGCTTAAATTTAAAACGAGGCAATTAACAAAATTAAAAATTTGATAGCTTAGTCTGAAATATTTTGAAACATGGTTCATATGGAGGAAATTTGATAGCGTAGTCTGAAATATTTTGAAATATTTTGAAACACGTGGTCACATGGAGGAGTTGTGGGCTTAGAGACTTCATTCTTGCACAGAGTAGGAGACAATGATTAAAGGAGTAGAATCTCAATCCAATGGTAGTTGAATAGTCCAATGGTTGTTGGGTGAGGCGCATTGGTTGTGAAGGGTTCCAAAGGGTTCCAATAGAAGTTTATCTACAGAGTTGTGTGAGTAGATATCTCTAAATTGATGGATGTCAACACATAGTTGTAGGAGTCAATTTTTAGATGTAGTGGGTGCTAGCTACTGGAACCCTCCATGTACCAATTTTTTCAGCTATCAATGGAAGATTTGTGCAACAACAACAACAACTAGTGGTTTTTTGCCCTCGAGAGGGTTTTCCACCATAAACATTGTGCCCTCTTATGTACATGATTTATTGTTGATTCTTCATGGTGTTTTACTTTGTTGTTGTAATGATTCTACATGTTATTAATTATGTTTTGACATTGGCTAACTAATCATTCGATGTTTAGTAAAAAGAATTAAAAGTTTTAAAATCACAATATTATTGATTCACCCCACCCCATTCGCTCAGTAATGATCTCAATTTGAGCACTTGTTCTATCAAGTGTTTCAATAAAACACTCATACCGACAACTACCTACATGCAAGTAAAATTTAAAAAATTAGAAATAATATTAAAAGTGTTACCCTTTAATATTATATAATATAATATTTTATGTGCTATGTGAAGGTTCATCTAATTCATTGGAGTGATCATACATTAGCCAAATCCAAAACATTAAGAGTAAAAATAAATTGATATTAATTTTATTTAAATAGAAAATTTACCATACTATCACAACCTTATACGCATCTTGTAATCATCAAACAATTAGAAAATTTATATTCGAAATTGTATTATTAATTAAAAATTATCATTAAATTTATGTTCAAGTTGAATCATATCATTTATTTTTTTCACAAAGCGTTAACATTACCAAAGATAAAAGATAAGTGAGACTAAATGGGATTAGACATTAACATTAACAAAGATAAAAGATAAGTGAGGCTAAATCGGATTAGACATTGATAGGAAAGATTGAGCAATGGATAACTATGATGTGATAATGGACACTTTGAGAAAAAGGTATATCATTTGATATTTAGTTTGAAATGATTTGATATATTTATTTTTATTTTTTATTTTATGGTATTATAAATAAAAAAATGACAATACAACTTATGTATTAAGTAATGTGTTTTATTTTGTTTATATAATTCAAGAGTCTATATAAATATTTAATGATATTTATGATGATGATGATTAACGTCTATTGAGACCAATGCAGTTTATTGGAAGAAAATGAAAAATAATCTAAGTGTGATTCTTCAAAATCTTGTTTCTATGATCAAATAGAAGGAAAATAAGCCCTCCAAGATCAATATAGATGGGTAGCTTAATAAGTCAAGAATATTAGAAGTGTAGGAAATGTTAGGTAATTGAGAGGAGATGTGAGTAAGAGCCGGATAGTCTAAAAGGAAACGTTTTTCAACTTCCACCTTCTTAGTATTGCAAATATGACAAATTCTATCATTCCAGGGAGTCGTGGTAATATACCACCACCTCATTTCACTTTGAAGCTCATGAGAATTAGTTCTAATACTAGCGATGTTCATTTTTTTCTTAGTGTTAGTCAACACAGAGAGATAATTCTGGTTATCAAGGATGGGGTTGATCACCTCCTTACAGTATATTAGCTTTCTTTTACCCTCAAACTCCTTATCCTCTCACAACCTGTCCTTAAACTTGGAGGTAATAGTATCTTTGAGATTATATTTCCTTCCCATATTGATCTCCTCCCTAATTCCGGAATGGTTGAGCCAAGACTAGGCATCCTTATGTCACTCACGCTTGAGGTGAATGTGGGGGTTTTGACTAAAGTTAGAAGAAATTTTTGTGAGCCTTTTGGTTTCCATGATGTAAAGCTTCTTCTTATACAACATATATCTAAACATATCTGTACTTTCAATGGGGCAAAAATGCTTCTTCTTATACATCAGATATCTAAACATAGTTTTACTTTAAATGGTGGACAAACTAGTTTCGATCAAGAGGATAAAATTCACAAAAATACAGTCAACTACGTAACCTGGAAAAAATGAAAAAATGAGATCCTCAGAATCCAAGAGATCACATAGAAATTGAAAATTAGGGCCACTTGGTTGTGAGAGAGAGATTGCAACAAAAAATTCTTTCATCATTATGAAAATATTAGGAAAAAAAAGAGCAGAATCTGGAAAATTGTATTGAAGGATGGTTCTATCGTATGCTCCACATAATATATTTAGAGGGAAGCTATCACATACTTCTCAGATTTATACAATCATAGGACGAATATTGATTATTCAGATAAAATATGGGCACTAGAACTATTCCCCTTCATGTTAGGGGAAACATCCAATATTGCTTTGTGCATAGCTATCACCAAAGATGAAATCCATCAAGATCTCAAAAATTTTGCTCGAGACAAAAGCCCCGGCCCTGACGGATTTTCAGTGGAGCTATATCTTCACTTATTTGAATTGATGGGTGTGAACCTCTTGGAGGTGGTCGAAGAATCTAGAATTCCAGGCAATATCAACTCTTCTTTTACATCCCTCATTCCCAAAGCCTCTTCCCCTAAAAATTTTAGGGACTTTAGACCAATTTCACTATGCAATGTATTATATAAATTGATTTTGAAGGTGATTGCATTAAGGTTATCTGATATAATCTCCTCTCATATCTCGTGTGATAAATATGGATTTCGCAATGATCGCCTGTGTTGGAATATTGAAAATTCCAGAATAACAATGGAGAGAGTAAACTCCCCTCTTTAACATAGAGAAATTAAAAAAAATTCACTCACAGGAGACAGAGTTTTAACTCAGAAAAGAAACTTTTATTCCATAAAAAAAAATGTTACAAATTCTTCCTCTAGCAGAGAGATATACAAAATATGTGACTGCTTCAAACACAATTCACAAAACATTCCTGTCACTCAAAACAAAATACTCTGTCTCTCTCTGAAAAATACGCTGCTGTGTATTTTCAATTTCGCACTGCTGTGCATAAAAAAAAATGACTCTGTTCTGTTTGAAAACAAAACAATACAATAGCCTCACAGGCCTTTTCTTTATATATGCGCTGTGCATATTAAATTAAACATAAAAAAAAATATAACATCGGGTCCGGTCTTAATCTTTATAACGCGCGACCCTTTTAAAATCTGATTGCGATTGAAGAATCAAACGCGATATAACACATACAATACACCATGTAAAATGGCATCGGGTCCGCAACTTAATACAAACCAAAGCGATCAACCACAATCTTCCGATTGCGATTACAAGCACGGATGCGATGTAATATATAAACTTCGCCATATAAATACGTTGGGTCCGGAACTTTCAAACAAGACACATAACCCGCCGAACTTCTGATTGCGATTGGAATCGCGGATGTGATTAATCAATTAAATTGCGGTGTGGTAAATTCCATTGGGTTCGGGCTTTAACATATGCGATTGAGACTTGTACAAAAGCATTGCGATCTCCGATCAGAAACCGAATGCGATGGAAAAATTAAACAATGGCCTATAACATGGTCGGGTCCGCTAGTGGATAGTGCAATCGGGGCTTAAGACAAAAAGGCCTCTGATTTGGAACTTGTGATCCAATGCTTGCGATCGTATTATATATATGTTGCGTGGTTTGTGGGACCAGCACGGGCCTCTACTTTATGGGAGGGCGATTTTAATACATGTGATTTGTATTATCACATCGAGCCATAACAAAAGGCCGTTGTAATATATTTTGTTCGTTCCGCACGCAGAACTCACCACATCAACAAGACACTTGGATATAAAAGTCTTTCACCGCCTCATCCATTTAACTCTGCCGATTTAAATTGGTAAAGCTTTAAAGCCTGTTTCAATCTGTAATTAAAATTCTGTACTGCTTTCCAATCCTTTTGAAATTTGTTCAAGATAGCAGGAAACCGCCTTAGCCTTGGCTTCAATGTGCCGCTGATCTTTCACTTCTGCTATTACTGTTGATTGACTTTAGCAGTTGGAATTAATTTCCAACACTCCCCCTTAATTTCAACTACTAGTTTTTTCTGCATACCTAGGCATTTCCTGAAATGTTCAAAGCTTTTATGTGCAAGTGGTTTTGTGAGGATATCTACAAATTGATCCTCTGTTCTGCAATGCTGCAAAACTATCTCACCATTGTTAACCAATTCACGTATGAAGTGAAACTTGGTGTCAATGTGCTTTGTCCTTTTATGAAAAACTGAATTTTTAGACAATGCAATAGCTGAGCTATTGTCACAAAAAATCGTTGTCCCTTTTACCTGTTCTTGGCATAAACTTCTCAACATTTTTCTCATCCAAACTACTTGACACGTTGCTGCTGTAGCTGCCACATATTCCGCTTCTGCTGTAGACAATGCTACAATGGGTTGTTTCTTAGAAGCCCATGAAATGGCTCCTGAACCCATGTGAAAAACATAACCGGAAGTACTCTTCCGATCATCAACACTTCCAGCCCAATCACTGTCAGTGTATCCAACTAAATTTGAACATTTTTAAGCAGTATAAAAAATACCAAAGCTTTTAGTACCTTTAACATACCTCAGAATTCTTTTCGCTGCCTGCCAATGTACATCCTTTGGCTTTTCCATGAATCTGGAAATTAAACTAACAGCATGCATTATGTCCGGCCTAGTTGCAGTCAAATACATAAGGCTGCCAACTATGCTCTTATATAAACTAGGATCAAAATCCTTGATGTTGTCCTCTCTGCTGAGCTTTAATCCCATCACTATGGGAGTGATCGCCGCTTTGCTTTCCTGCATGTTAAATCTTTCAAGTACCTCATTAACATACTTTTCCTGTGAGATAAAAATCCCATTTTCATCTTGTTCTACTTCTATTCCCAAGAAGTATCTCAATAAACCCATGTCAGTCATTTCAAATTCTTCTTTCATGACTGTTTTAAAATGTTCAATAAGGTAATCATCATTACCTGTAAAAATAACATCATCAACATACAAAACTACAATCAATAATTTTCCATCTTTTTCTCTAATGTAGAGGGTAGGTTCTCCCTCACACTTTTCAAAACCATTTTCCAATAGATAGGAATCTATTCTACTGTACCACGCTCTTGGTGCTTGCTTCAACCCGTAAAGAGCTTTCTTCAACTTGCATACCTTGCGCTCTTGGCCTTTCTCTTCATAGCCGAGAGGTTGTTCAATGTAAACCTCTTCCATTAACACTCCATTTAGGAATGCTGACTTCACGTCCATTTGGTAAACTTTCCACTTGTTTTGTGCTGCTATGGACAGCACTGCTCTCACGGTTTCCATTCTAGCAACTAGTGCGAAATTTTCCTCATAATCTAACCCATGCTTCTGTTTATATCCTTTGGCAACAAGTCTTGCCTTGTGTCTCTCTATTTTTCCTTCAGCATTACTCTTGGTCTTGTAGACCCATTTAACTCCAATGACATCTTTACCTTTTGGGAGTTCAACTAAATCCTATGTCTTGTTTCTTTCTATGGAATTTATCTCCTCATCCATAGCTTCTATCCATTTCTCATTCTTGATAGCTTCTTCGAAATGAACATGATCATCAACATGACAATATAAAACAAATAAAGAATTGATACCTTCATTTGTTATATCTTTTTCATAAATTTCTTTCAAACTTCTGAATTTATTACCTCTTTCATTAGATGTACAAATGCTTGAAGAAGCACTTGAATTTCCTCCTTGTGGTGTGCTTGGAGAGACACTGTCATTTCTCCTCAAGGGTGTGCTCTACTGCTCTTGTGTTGGTGTTGCAATCTGGTGATGTATTTCAGCCAACTCATCATTATTTTCATCATGAGATAAACAGTGTTTTACATTCACTATTTTCTCTATGCTTCCATCCCAAGCTTCCTCTTCAATGAACTGAACATCTCTACTCACAATAAACTTCTTGTTGGATGGGTTATACAACCTATAGGCCTTGGATTCCTCACCTTATCCAATGAAAATACATTTCTCCCCCTTGCTATCGAACTTCTTCCTTAGCTGATCCGGAATGTGTGCATAAGCCACACATCCAAAAACCTTCATGTGTGTGACACCTTGCTTTGTGCCACTCCATGCCTCTTTTGGCACTTTGTTCATTATTGCTTTTGTAGGGCATCTATTCAAAATTTACGATGCACAATGTACAGCTTTAGCCCCATAATCATTAGGCAAATGCTTTTCCTTTAACATACTCCTTGCCATGTCCATTATGGTTCTATTCTTCCTTTCGGCTACTCCATTTTGCTGCGGAGTATATATAGTTGTAAACTACTTATGAATACCATTTTCTCTACAAAAACGTAGAAAATCTTTAGAGATATACTCACCTCCTCTGTCAGTCCTTAGGACTTTGATATGCAGCCCACTCTGGTTCTCAACAAGTGCTTTGAAATTGCGAAATTTTTCAAATACTTCACTTTTGTTTTTCAAAAAGTAAACCCAAGTTTTTCTTGTAAAATCATCTATGAATGTTAACACATAGTGGCTGCCTGCAAGCGATGGAGTTTGCATCGGTCCACAGAAATCTGAGTGGGCAATCTCTAAGGGTGCCTTTGCTCTTATGCTTTTCCCGAAAGGAAAATTTTCTCTGTGTTGTTTCCCCAAGATACAACCTTCACAAAGGTTGTCCGGTTTCTCTATCAATGGTAAACCACTTACCATTCCTTTTATGTTCAACAAATTAAGACCTCCAAAGTTAAGATGTCCAAATCTCAAGTGCCATAACCAATTATCATCTTTTGGTTCGCTTTGGAAAGTCTCTTGTGCCACTGCTGCTATCTTTTCTTCATTATTCAAGTCTGCTCTCATTCTGAGAGGGAACATTCTGTTCTTTGTCATCTTCACTTCAGCAATACACTGTTTGTTGGGTGGTTTTTCCATTATTGTACAAACATCATCCTCCAAGAAAACATTATACCCCTTATGGACAAGCTGTTCAATACTTAAGAGATTACACTTCATTCCTGGAACATAATATACATCTACTATGGATTTCTTTGCACCTTTCCTTGTTAAAACATTTACATTTCCTTTTCCCATAATAGAAACTTTGCTATCAGTTCCTAGTGTGACTTGTGACTGCACACTCTCATCTAACATAGAAAACTTTGCTAAGTTTCCTGTCATATGGTTACTGCAACCAGAATCTAGAAACCATAAATCCTCACTTTTTTCTTCAGCCATATTACAAGCTAAAAACAAATTATTTTGACTGATATTTTCCTTAGTGAAATTTGCACTAGTTCTACTTCCCATATCATTCTGCTTCTTTCTACATTCATTAGCATAATGACCATATTTTTTACAATAGTAACATTGGACATTGGATTTATCATACCTTTGTCCTTGAGCATTATGCTGACCACTCTACTGGCTGCTGCCTTAGCCGTGGTTGTGACTTTGACTATTTCACCTTCCATGTGAATGTGAAGGGTTGTTCCTTCCACCTCTATTTTGGCTTCTGCCTCTTCCTCTCTTGTTTCCTCTTCCTTGCCCTCTTCCTCTTCCGAAAGACATCTGGGTCTTAAAGGCATGCTCAAGAGATGAGTTTTCACTTCTACCCAATCTCTGTTCATGGGTCATCAGTGATGCATGTAGTTCATCCACTGAAAACTTTGTAAGATCCATAGTCTCTTCTATGGTGGTGACAATCACATCAAATCTTGAGGGTAAACTTCTCAAGAGTTTTTCCACAATTCTCTTGTCTTCAAGAGTCTCTCCATGAGATCTTATTTGTGTGACCATTCCAATCACATGAGTGAAGAATGAGTCAATAGTATCTGACTCTTTCATACAGAGAGTCTCAAAGTCTCTCCTCAGCAACTGAAGTTTTGTTGTCTTCACTTTTTCCATACCTTGATAGGCTGTTTTGAGAGTTTTCCATGCTTCTTTGGATCTATTAGTTGCTGCTATCCTTGGAAACACACTCTCATGCACTGCTTGATACAAATAGTAGAGGGCTTTGGAGTCTTTCTTCTTATTTCTCTTCAGAATATCTCTTTCTGCCTGAGTTAACATATTAAACTCATGTTCATCTGCTGGCTCTTTAAAGCCTTCCTCAACAAATTCCCATAAATCTTGGGAAACAAATAATGCTCTCATAGTTATTGACCAGTAGTCATAATTTTTCCCATTAAACATTGGGAGATGGATATTTCCCATACCCATACCAGTGCTGGCTCCAGCGATTCTACACTCTTAACTATGATTCAAAAATACTTGACTGTGTATATAAAATAGCTCACTATTCTGCAACAGTAACACTAAAACTGTATAGAGAAATACCTTTGGATTCTTTTGGCTAAGTCTTCACACTGCTGGAGAAGCTGCTGCAACAAAAAACTCCTTTCCTTCAGCTTCTTTGACCTTCAAAGAGCCTGGACCTGCTCTGATACCATGTTGGAATATTGAAAATTCCAGAATAGCAATGGAGAGAGTAAACTCCCCTCTTTAACACAGAGAAATTAAAAAAATTTCACTCACAGGAGACAGAGTTTTAACTCAGAAAACAAACTTTTATTCCATAAAAAAATTTGTTACAAATTCTTCCTCTAGCAGAGGGATATACAAAATATGTGATTGCTTCAAACACAGTTCACAAAACCTTACTGTCACTCAAAACAAAACACTCTGTCTCTCTCTGAAAACTACGCTGCTGTGTATTTTCAATTTCGCACTGTTGTGCATAAAAAAAAATGACTCTGTTCTATTTGAAAACAAAAAAAACAATACAATAGCCTCACAGGCCTTTTCTTTATATATGCGCCGTGCATATTAAATTAAACATAAAAAAATATAACATTGGGTCCGGTCTTAATCTTTATAACGCACGACCCTTTTAAAATCCGATTGCGATTGAAGAATCAGACGCGATATAACACATACAATACGCCATGTAAAATGGCATCGGGTCCGCAACTTAATACAAACCAAAGCGATCAACCACAATATTTCGATTGCGATTACAAGTGTGGATGCGATGTAATATATAAACTCCGCCATATAAGATACGTCAGGTCCAAAACATTCAAACAAGACACATAACCCACTGAACTTCTGATTGCGATTGGAATCACGGATGCGATTAATCAATTAAATGCACTATGGTAAAGTCCATCGGGTCCGGGCTTTAACATATGTGATCGGGCCTTGTACAAAAGCATTGCGATCTCCGATCAGAAACCGGATGCGATGGCAAAATTAAACACCGGCCTATAACATGGTCGGGTCCGCCAGTGGATAGTGCAATCGGGGCTTAAGACAAAAGGCCTCCGATTTGGATGTTACGATCCAATGCTTGCGATCGTATTATATATATGTCGCGTGGTCTGTGAGACTAGCGCGGGCCTCTGCTTTATGGGAGGGCGATTTTAATACATGCGATTTGTATTATCGCATCGGGCCATAACAAAAGGCCACTGAAATATATGTTGTTCGTTCCGCATGCGGAACTCACCACATCAACAAGACACTTGGATATAAAAGTCTTTCACTGCCTCATCCATTTAACTCCGCCGATTTAAATTGGTAAGGCTTTAAAGCCTGTTCCAATCTGTAATTAAAATTCTGTACTACTTTCCAATCCTTTTGCAATTTGTTCAAGACAGCAGGCAACCGTCGTAGCCTTGGCTTCAATGTGTCGTTGATCTTTCACCCTTGGCTTCAATGTGTCGTTGATCTTTCACTTCTGCTATTACTGCTGATTGACTTCAGCAATTGGAATTAATTTCCAACAGCCTGGTCCAAAATGCTATTTCCACGGGGTACGAATACATTCATTTCACACACAAAAAAAAAGTAGAGGCCTTAGTAAAGAAGGTTGATCTGCATAAAGCGTATGAGAGTGTCTATTTGTCTTATATCCGCCTGGTTCGACACAAAATTGGTTTGTCCACATGAAATGTCCAATGGATAATGGCTTACATTGCCCTAGTATGGTTCACTGTTATCACAACCTTCCATTTGATTTCTTCCTTGCTGGACATGGCCTCCGCGAAGGTTGTTCACTCTCCCCTTTTATTTTTATACTTATCATGGATGGGCTCAAAATTCGCATCAGAGATGCACAATCTCGAGGAATCTTGGAAGGAATTCATATATCCACTCGGGTGGCGGTCACGCATTCCTTTCTCGTCAATGATATTATTTCCTTTGGATCCTTGTCTCAGGCATAATGAACAACACTTCACTACATATTCGTGAGATATGGTGTTGCCTCTGGTCTGGAAGTAAATGGTGGAAAATCAGTTTTATTAACACTCAAAATAAACAAACACAACAGAGAATCGTGAAACAAAGCTCACTGATGAATTGTATTTCACTGCACGATTACAATACATTTAAATAGCAGATTGCACTCACCTAATCTTCCTGAAGAAGAGGAAACAAACCTAAATACATGGAACCAATTTCTAAATAAACACTCTCGTTTAACAACTCAAAACTAAATCTATTTCTGCATGATCTAGATTATTCTCACATCCTCCCTTAATGGAGAAATGGATTTTCTACAATAACTAATTGACTTCTAAAAACTTCAAATTTGATTTTACCAAGAGGCTTAGTAAATGTATCAGCCATATTATCCTTGGTATTACAAAATATCAATTCAATTTCATTTGACTCAATTTTCTCACGTACAAAGTGGTATTGCAACTCAACGTGTTTTGTTCTAGCATGGTAAATTGGATTATGTGCTAATTTGATAGCACTCTGATTATCACAATTGATGCATGTTGACCCACTTTGCGCCTCTTCAAGATCTGCAAGAATTCTCCGTAACCAAACAGCTTCACAGGTGGCATTGGTCAAAGCTTTGTACTCAGATTTTGTTGATGATAAAGAAACAGTTGGTTGTTTCTTACTACTCCAAGACACAACCCCTGATCCTATGTGAAATGCATAGCCAGAGGTAGATCGCCTGTCATCAGGATTTCCTGCCCAATCTAAATCAGAAAAACCTGTCAGTGCAACATCAGATTCATCAGTATACATAATACCTAAATTGAATGTTCCTTTTAAGTATCAGAGAACTTTCTTTGCAGCATTCCAGTGATTTCCTGAAGGCTTAGCCATGAATTGACTAAGGACTCTGACTAAGTATGCAATGTCTGGTCTGGTAGTGGTGAGATAGTTCAGAGTTCCCACCAACTGACGATATAACGTTCCATCTGCCTCTTTAGTTCCATCGTCTCTGTACAACTTTGCATTATGTTCTAAGGGAGTTGACATAGCTTTGCAATCACTCATATTGAACTTTTTAAGAATTTCCTTTGTATATTTACTTTGATTGATTAATGTTTTACCAGGCTCTCTCCATACCTCAATTCCTAAACAGTAATGCAATTCACCCAAATCTTTCATTTCAAATTCCTGCGATAACTGAACTTTAATTTCTTCAATTAACTTACGAGCACTGCCTGTGATAATGAGATCATCCACATACAGAGATATTAAAGCAACATTTCCTTTTTCATCTTTCTTAACATACAAGTTAGGATCATTTTTGCTTTTCACAAACCCATTCTGAAGAAAGAAGGTATCAATCTTTACATACCATGATCTCCGCGCTTGTTTCAAACCATATAAGGCTTTTCTTAACCTGCAGACTAGATTCTCCTGTCCCTGTTTGACAAACCCTTCAGGTTGAACCAAATAAACTTCTTCCTTTAAGTCACCATTCAGAAAAGTAGATTTGACATCCAATTGATGTATATTCCAATTATGTTTTGTAGCTAAGGCAATCAGTAATCTAATTGTATTCAATTTAGCTACTGGTGCAAAAGTATCTTCATAATCAATTCCCTCCTGTTGAGCTTATAATTTTGCAACTAATCTCGCCTTAAATTTATCAATGCTACCATCTGCTTTAAATTTAGATTTATACAACCATTTGCTTCCAATTGGAACTTTGTTTTCAAGAAGTTCCACTAATTCCCATGTTTGATTTTTCATAAGAGAGGCATATTCATCATTCATAGCATTTCTCCATTGTTCATGTTCTTTAGCTTGTTCATAATCAACTGGTTCTACAACATTCATGATATTAGACATCAAGGCATAATCTCTATACCTTGCAAGAAGCTGAGTTTGTCGAGTTGACCTTCTTGGTGCTACAATACCTGTTGGAGTTCCGAACTATGGTTGAAAAACAAACAAGTAAGTACATTAAAATACTCAGATCTGATCAAGGGGGTGAATATAAGTTAGGCGCATTTAACAGCGATTGTAAATCTAATGGGATTCAACAACAGTTCACAGTACCTCATACCCCTCAGCAAAATGCTGTTGTTGAGCGATGGAATAGAACCTTGGTGGAATGTGCTCGCAGTATGCTTCAAGGTAAAAATATTTCTAATGGTTTCTGGGCAGAGGCCATTAATACTGCTGTTTATCTGAAGAATCGATGTCCCACTAAGAAATTAGTTTTTCAAACTCCTTTTGAGGTTCTTCATGGTTATAAACCTGATGTCAGTCATTTAAGAGTCTTTGGATGTACTGCCTTTGCACATATTCCCAAGGCTCTGATACCAACTCAAAATAAACAAACACAACAGAGAATCGTGAGACAAAGCTCACTGACGAATTGTATTTCACTGCACGATTACAATACATTTAAATAGCAGATTGCACTCACCTAATCTTCCTGAAGAAGAGGAAACAAACCTAAATACATGGAACCAATTTCTAAATAAACACTCTCGTTCAACAACTCAAAACTAAATCTATTTCTGCATGATCTAAATTATTTTCACATTAACTACCTCTGGTGACAGGAGGGATATGGAGCTCACTATTGGAATATTCGATGTCAAACTAGGTCCCCTTATGGAGGGATTCACTTACCTAGGTTTCTGGTTGAAACCGAATTGCTACCGCACCAAAGACTGGTTCTGTCTTTTGGAGAAATATAAGAAAAGATTGAATTGATGGGCACACAAATGGCTCACTCACGGAGGTTGCTACTTTCTCATCCAAACTATTCTACAACAGATATCAGTCTACTAGGCACACCTTTTCAGATTTCCCTTGCACATTTTCTGCTCTATAAAGTCCACTGTTTCTGGTTTCTTATGGTCCGGGTCTCGTGGTCCACATAAGATCCACCTCTACAGATTTTACTTGGTGACAATCCCCAATATTTTCGGTGGTTGGGGTTTATTATACATTCGGGTATTTGTGCAGTCTCTTTTGACTAAGTCCCTTTAGTGGGCCATTGGACATTGGCCAGACATTTTCCATACCAATTATTTACTGGGTCTGAATCTCTTCCATCTTTACAGAATACAATCTCTTCCCTCGAACAGGGGGCTCATACATATGGCTGGGTTTTTGAAAAATATTCATTGTTTATCAGAATGTTGACCTGGGAATTTGGCAATGGACATCATTTCCTAATGGTCATTGATATCATCTGTGGCACCTCGTTGGACCTATCCATTGATTCTCTTCTCCAACAGACATTATATGAGAAAGCATTTTTCTTTTTAAGTCATAAACCGACAGAATAATATTGACAGGATTTTGTCTCGATGTTTCCGTTGACATAATTTTATGGGATGGAAAAATGAGGGGACAAACTATTGTGGTTGCAGAAATATCTGGAGGAAACCTGTCGCATACAAGATCATACTCTTCACCTGGCTTGCCTGGAGGAACAAAATCCTTACATGGGATAACCTAATCAAATGTGGCTTTAAGGGTTTGGGACACTGCCCTTTCTACACAGAGGAGCCTGAATCAGTAACACATGTTCTTCACCTGCCCCTCTGTGTTGTCAATTTGATGTTTGTTCACTCGGTTGTTACATGACACGAAGTGGAAGCCACAAAATATAATGCATTGCATCTCAGCGTGGGAGCGGGCCGACTACAAGCATCATTATCTTCCCTTCTATTTTTTTTGGGAGATTTGGCTCGCCACGAACTGATTTCACTTTGAAGGCACGATAATAGAATATAACCACATCTATTGCAGGATTGTGAATTCACTTGACGATTACACTGCCCCTGATGCCAACATCAAGGATCTTTCACTCAGTCAAATGCCTCCTCAGTTTTCCCTTCCGACTGGGTATTTCGACAGAGTTAAACAATGGGCCACATCTCGATGGTTCCTGGATAACACTAAATAACATCAAACAATATCATATATATTGGAATGGTGGTTCTGGCTTGAACACGAAAGCATAAGTTTTGGCATTTTGGGATTTGATCTGGATCACTTACAATATGCAGATCATGAATCTTCGTACATATGGAGAGTCCCAAACTATTATAGATGGGATAAATGGCCACAATAATTTCCTTTCTCCTTCATTGACTAGCTGGATGGTTTGAGAGAGTCGATAAAGGATTAAAAAAACTTCCACGAATTTGTTTGGAATTTGAAATAATTGCTGGATGGTTTGAGAGAATCTATAACTGTGTGCCATACGTTATTTGGATACAACAAAAACCTCCAAGAATTTGTTTGGAATTTGAAATAATTGCTGGATGGCTTGAGAAAGTCGATAAAGGTCCGCCATCGTTTATTTGGATACAACAAAAATTTCCAAGAATTTGTTTGGAATTTGAAATAAATGTCTAGAAAAAAAATTCAATAAAATAAAATAAAAACGTGTGTAGATTCTTACCTATCCTTATTTACCTTATCAATTGGTAATTTGAATTTAAATTTATTAACTTCCAAAAAGACCAAATCATATATTCATTCATTGTTTAAAAGAAAAAAATTCCAAAGAAAAAATTATATAACTAAAATATATTGTGTTTGAGAAAAAAAATGGAGAGCTCTGTAATATTCATTTTTTTTATATGGTCAAATGGACGGTATTTACTGTGATATTTGTCCATGGAATTTCCTTCTGGTATAGGCCTTTGTTTCTTGGGAAAAATAATAAAATAGATATCTAGAATGCCTATTGAGCTTATAAAAAGGGAGAGTAGTTAAGTTTTTGAATCAACTTCAGTTATCTATTCTATGTATCAACTTCAGTTATCTATCCTATTAAGTTTTGTTGAGAGCTTGGCCAGACCAACTCTAATCTGATCCCAGGAGGAAAACCTGTGGCCAACTTTACTTGGTAGATCCATCCATCGTTTGCACTTGTGCTTCAGTGTTTGTAGTTTCTTATTTGATGAGCAACTTCATGGGAAGGGTTTTAGTTGGCATGCATCTTGTTTTCTATAATATCAATATTGATGAGCAACTGCATGGCAAAAGCTTCAGTTGGCATGTATCTTGCTTTCTATTATTAATATAAATAAAGGGATTGCGTTAGTGTTTTTGAATATTTAAAATAAAATAAAAACGTTTGTCATAACTGGGCATTCAAAGCTCGATGTAGATTCTTACCTATCTTTGTGAGTTGTTGCTGCCATGTGTCCTTCTAAAATATATTCATGTCGATTACAGATTCATAAATAAATTATATTCATGTGGATTACAGATTCATAAGCTATGAATATGTGGATTATAGACTCATAAGCTTGTAATTAATAAAATAAAAAATTTGATTTGGCAGTTCAAATTTAGAACGAGGTAATTAACAAAATAAAAAATTTGATTTGGCAGCGATCAACAAGGGCATCCTATCCTCTCTTGAATGTCGTTGTTGACTCCTCCTCACATTTATATTTTTCATTGACAGGGCATGGTGACTATGGGGACAATTACAGAGTTGAAAGGATTGCATTATTGCGAGCTCTGCAATGCAATGCACATAATGGCCCGCGATAGATATAATTTTGATCGTTGGGGGATAAATTGTGATGACAATGGGACATGCAAGTTAGCCATGAGACTTAATTTAAAATGAATTGCATATTTCCATTATTTTATTCTTTTAAAAACTTATAACATATACATTAAAATAAAAAGGTAATTTATTTTAAATATAATATTATCATCTTTAAATTTCTTATTGTTAGTTACTCTTCACAAATTTGGAAATCTTCACTTTATAATTATTAAATTCTGGCAAGACAAAATTTAAATAAATAAACCTATATCAACAAAAAAACACCTAAACATTATATAACTTCAATTTTTGAACAGAAGTAAACCCAAAAACATCATATATTTTTTGAACAAATTTTGATGGAAGTAAACTACTGAGGGACGACCTTCCTATGTGGGTTTGGTTCAAACACTATAGGTGTGTAAAGTTCCCCCTTACAACAATTTTCATCTCTGCAATGTTGGAATTAATTTCCAACTGCTGTATAAACCGGACACCAAGAAGATAGAGCGGCAAGCCAAGTCCGAGGGGGTCGGTAAGGCAGAGCCGATGGAGGAGTTTACCCCCTCGGAATGCTGACATCACCGCAGCAGGGGCCCACATATATTTTATACGGCCCATATGTTATATGTGATATAAAGGTTGCGGGGTTTAAATTTTAATTTGCCCATCGCACAGATTTAAAACAAGATTTTGGTTTTAAATGTTAATTGTTTTGTTTTTAATATATGTGACATATATATTAAAAAAAAGGAACCCGTGAAGTAAAAAAAAGGAATACACAGCAAATGTTATTACACAGGATTTTTAATACACAGCAGTGCGGGAAACAGAGAAGTGAAGCACAGCAGTGCTGGAATAAATATCACGGTGCCAGAAAGTCAATTTGACATCAATGCTACTTCCAGGAGGTGCCGGCAGAATTTATGGAGCCATGAAAGAATTCAAGCGGTGAATTTTTATGGTTGAATGTCAATTAATTGCATTAAACAGGGCTGAGATATTTTTATGGGATATTTTCTGTTTTGTAATATGTAGAGACAGAGAGCTGTTTTGTTAGGTAATGTTTTTTATACAGCAGCGTATTTAAAAAAACAGAGAGACAGAGAACAGTTTTTACAGCAGAGTATTGTTTGTAAAAGACAGAGTTGTAATTTTTAATTACACAGAACAGCAGAAAAAGCGTATTTCTCTGTGTGAGACAGAGAAGAGTGTTTTGGTCACTGTGTGTGAAGCAGTACCATATTTTGTAATCTCCCAGCAGTGGAAAGATAGAAGAATTGTTACAGCAGTTTTTTTATGAATAGAAATTTTTTTTCTGATTTGAAAACTCTGTCTGTGAGTAAATTTTTTTTTGAATTATTCTCTGTGTTGAAGAGGGACAGTTTATTGTTTTGGAATTCTGAAAATTCCAACATGGTATCAGAGCCAATCCAGGCTATTTGAAGGTCAAATAAGCTGAAGGAAAGGAGTTCTTCATTGCAGCAGCCTCTCCAGCAGTGTGAAGGTTCAGACAAGAAGAATTCGAAGGTATTTCTCTATATAGTTTTGTGTTACTGTTGCAGTACAGTTGGTTAATTATAAACACACAGTCAAGTGTTGTTAAATCATAGTTAGAAGTGCAGAATGGCAGGAGCCAGCACTGGTATGAGTTTGGGAAGTATCCATCTCCCACAATTCAATGGAAAGAATTATGATTACTGGTCAATAACCATGAAAGCTTTATTTACCTCACAAGAATTATGGGAATTAGTTGAGGATGGCTTTGAAGAGCCAGCAAATGAAGCAAAGTTTTTTCTTTTAACTCAGGCAGAAAGGGAGTCATTGAAGAACAATAAGAAGAAAGATGCCAAGGCTCTTTTCTTCTTATATCAAGCAGTACATGAGAGTGTGTTTCCAAGGATAGCAGCAGCCAAGAAATCCAGTGAAGCATGGGAAACTCTCAAGACAGCGTATCAAGGTATGGAAAGAGTGAAGACAGCAAAACTTCAATTGCTGAGGAGAGACTTTGAGACTCTCTGTATGAAAGAGTCAGATAACATTGACTCATTCTTCACTCATGTGATTGGAATGGTCACTCAAATCAGATCTCATGGAGAGACTCTTGAGGACAAGAGGATTGTGGAGAAACTCTTGAGAAGTTTACCCTCAAGATTCGATGTGATTGTCACCACCATAGAAGAAACAAGGGATCTCACAAAGTTTTCAGTGGATGAATTACATGCATCACTGATTACTCATGAACAGAGATTGGGTAGGAGTGAAAACTCATCTCTAGAACATGCTTTTAAGTCCCAGATGTCTTTCGGAAGAGGAAGAGGGCAAGGCAAAGGAAGAAGAAGAGGCAGAAGCCAAAACAGAGGTGGAAGGAACAATCCAGCAAATGCTCAAGGAAGGGGCAGCAATCCAAATCAGCATCAAGGCCAAGGCAGCAGCCAGAAGAATGGTCAGCAGAATGCACAAGGACAAAGGTATGATAAGTCCAATGCCCAATGTTATAATTGTAAGAAATATGGTCATTATGCTAATGAATGTAGAAAGAAGAAGCAGAATGATATGAGGAGTGAAACTAGTGCAAATTTCACAAAAGAAAACAACAGTCAAAGTAATTTGTTTTTAGCTTGTAATATGGCTGAAGAAAAGAGTGAAGACTTATGGTTTCTAGACTCCGGTTGTAGTAATCATATGACAGGAAACTTAGCAATGTTTTCTATGTTAGATGAAAGTGTGCAGTCACAAGTCACACTAGGAACTGATAGCAAAGTTTTTGTTATGGGAAAAGGAGATGTAAATGTTTTAACAAGATTAGGTGCAAGGAAAACCATAGCAGATGTTTATTATGTTCGAGGAATGAAGTGTAACCTCTTAAGTGTTGGACAGCTTGTCCATAAGGGGTATAATGTTTTCTTTGATAATGATGTTTTTACCATCATGGATAAACCACCCAGCAAGCAGTGTATTGCTGAAGTGAAGATGACAAGGAACAGGATGTTCCCTCTCAGAATGAGAGCAGACTTGAAGAATGGTGAAGAGAAAGCAGCAGTTGCACAGGAGACTTACCAAAGGGAACCAAAGGATGATAATTGGTTATGGCACTTGAGATTTGGACATCTCAACTTTGGAGGTCTTAATTTGTTGAACAGAAAAGGAATGGTAAGTGGTTTACCATTGATAGAGAAACCGGACAACCTTTGTGAAGGTTGTATTCTTGGGAAACAACACAGAGAAAGTTTTCCTTCCGGGAAAAGCATAAGGGCGAAAGCACCCTTAGAGATTGTCCACTCGGATGTATGTGGACCGATGCAAACTCCATCACTTGCTAGCAGCCACTATATCTTAACATTCATAGATGATTTTACAAGAAAAACTTGGGTTTACTTTTTGAAAAAGAAAAGTGAAGTGTTTGAAAAATTTTGCAATTTCAAAGCACTTGTTGAGAACCAGAGTGGGCCGCATATCAAAGTCTTAAGGACTGATAGAGGAGGTGAGTATATATCTAAATATTTTCTACGTTTTTGTAGAGAAAATGGTATTCATAAGCAGTTTACAACTAGATATACACCGCATCAAAATGGAGTGGCCGAAAGGAAGAACCGAACCATAATGGACATGGCGAGGAGTATGTTAAAGGCAAAGAATTTGCCTAATGATTATTGGGCTGAAGCTGTACATTGTGCAGCGTATATTTTGAACAGGTGCCCTACAAAAGCAGTCATGAACAAAGTGCCGGAAGAGGCATGGAGTGGCGCAAAGCAAAGTGTCACACATATGAAGGTTTTCGGATGTGTGGCTTATGCACACATTCCAGATCAGCTAAGGAAGAAGTTGGACAGCAAGGGGGGGAAATGTATTTTCATTGGATACAGTGAGGAATCCAAGGCCTACAGGTTATATAACCCATCCAGCAAGAAGTTTCTTGTGAGCAGAGATGTTCAGTTCATTGAAGAGGAAGCTTGGGATGGAAGCATAGAGAAGACGGTGAATGTTAAACACTGTTTATCTCATGATGAGAATGATGATGAGGTGGCTGAAATACATCCCCAAACAGCAACACCAACACCGCAAAGTACACCCTTGAGGAGAAATGAAAGTGCTTCTCCAAGCACACCACAAGGAGGAAATTCAAGTGCTTCTTCAAGCACTAATACACCTACTGTAAGAGGTAAGAAATTTAGAAGTTTGAAAGAGATTTATGAACAAGATATAACACATGAAGGTATCAATTCTTTGTTTGCTTTATATTGTCATGTTGATGATCCTGTTCATTTCGAAGAAGCCATCAAGGATGAGAAATGGATAGAAGCTATGGATGACGAAATAAATGCCATAGAGAGGAACAAAACTTGGGATTTGGTTGAACTCCCAAAAGGTAAAGATGTCATTGGTGTTAAATGGGTCTACAAGACCAAGAGTAATGCTGAAGGCAAGATAGAAAGACACAAGGCAAGGCTTGTTGTCAAAGGCTATAAGCAGAAGCATGGCATAGACTATGAGGAAACTTTCGCGCCGGTTGCCAGAATGGAAACCGTGAGAGCAGTGTTGTCCATAGCAGCACAAAACAAGTGGAAAGTTTACCAAATGGACGTGAAGTCAGCATTCTTGAATGGAGTGTTAATGGAAGAGGTTTACATTGAACAACCTCTCGGCTATGAGAAGAAAGGCCAAGAGCACAAAGTGTGCAAGTTGAAGAAGGCTCTTTATGGGCTGAAGCAAGCGCCAAGAGCATGGTACAGTAGGATAGATTCATATCTACTGGAAAATGGTTTTGAGAAGTGTGAGGGAGAACCCACCCTCTACATCAAAGAACAAGATGGTAAAATTTTGATTGTAGTCTTGTATGTTGATGATGTTATTTTTACAGGTAATGATAATTGCCTTATTGAAAATTTTAAAACAGTCATGAAGGAAGAATTTGAAATGACTGATATGGGTTTGTTGAGATACTTCTTGGGAATAGAAGTAGAGCAAGATAAAAGTGGGATTTTTATCTCACAGGCTAAGTATGTTAATGAAGTTCTGGAAAGATTTAACATGCAGGAATGCAAAGCAGCAATCACTCCCACAGTGATGGGATTAAAACTCAGCAGAAAGGACAGCAGCAAGGATTTTGATCCTAGTTTATACAAGAGCATAGTTGGCAGCCTTATGTACTTGACTGCAACTAGGCCAGACATAATGCACGCTGTTAGTTTGATTTCCAGGTTCATGGAAAAGCCAAAAGAGGCACATTGGCAAGCAGCAAAAAGAATTTTGAGGTATGTTAAAGGTACAAAGAAATTTGGTATTTTTTATACTACTTCAGAAAGTTCAGATTTAGTTGGTTATACTGACAGTGATTGGGTTGGAAGTGTAGATGATCGGAAGAGCACTTCCGGTTATGTTTTTCACATGGGTTTAGGAGCCATTTCATGGGCTTCTAAGAAACAACCCATTATAGCGTTGTCTACAGCAGAAGCGGAATATGTGGCAGCTACAGCAGCAGCGTGTCAAGCAGTTTGGATGAGAAAAATGTTGAGAAGCTTATGTCAAGAACAGGTAAAAGGGACAGTGATATTTTGTGACAATAGCTCAGCTATTGCATTGTCTAAAAATTCTGTTTTTCATAAGAGGACAAAGCACATTGACACCAAGTTTCATTTCATACGGGAATTGGTTAGCAATGGCGAGATTGTTTTGCGGCATTGCAGAACGGAGGATCAATTTGCAGATATCCTCACAAAGCCACTACAGCAGAAAAGCTTTGAATATTTCAGGAAATGCTTGGGTATGCAGGAAAATCCAGCAGTTGAAATTAAGGGGGAGTGTTGGAATTAATTTCCAACTGCTGTATAAACCGGACAACAAGAAGATAGAGCGGCAAGCCAAGTCCGAGGGGGTCGGTAAGGCAGAGCCGATGGAGGAGTTTACCCCCTCGGAATGCTGACATCACCGCAGCAGGGGCCCACATATATTTTATACGGCCCATATGTTATATGTGATATAAAGGTTGCGGGGTTTAAATTTTAATTTGCCCATCGCACAGATTTAAAACAAGATTTTGGTTTTAAATGTTAATTGTTTTGTTTTTAATATATGTGACATATATATTAAAAAAAAGGAAGCCGTGAAGTAAAAAAATGGAATAAATATCACGGTGCCAGAAAGTCAATTTGACATCAATGCTACTTCCAGGAGGTGCCGGCAGAATTTATGGAGCCATGAAAGAATTCAAGCGGTGAATTTTTATGGTTGAATGTCAATTAATTGCATTAAACAGGGCTGAGATATTTTTATGGGATATTTTATGTTTTGTAATATGTAGAGACAGAGAGCTGTTTTGTTAGGTAATGTTTTTTATACAGCAGCGTATTTAAAAAAACAGAGAGACAGAGAACAGTTTTTACAGCAGAGTATTGTTTGTAAAAGACAGAGTTGTAATTTTTAATTACACAGAACAACAGAAACAACATATTTCTCTGTGTGAGACAGAGAAGAGTGTTTTGGTCACTGTGTGTGAAACAGTACCATATTTTGTAATCTCCCAGCAGTGGAAAGATAGAAGAATTGTTACAGCAGTTTTTTTATGAATAGAATTTTTTTTTCTGATTTGAAAACTCTGTGTGTGAGTAAATTTTTTTTTGAATTATTCTCTGTGTTGAAGAGGGACTGTTTATTGTTTTGGAATTCTGAAAATTCCAACATGCAAAAATGGTTTACTGGACAGCTCGGAAGCCAATCCCATGTGTTATGAGTTAAATTGTAAGAAACCACCTCTACCACTTCTCTTGATCGAACCCTTTTGGCTGATGGTGCAAAACACACGTGATCTCCCACTCCTATGCAGCAATCCCTCATAAAATCCCCACGATAACTTGAAGTCTCCACAATCCTCATTCGATGTTTAGTAAAAGAATTAAAATTTATATCTACTGATTCACCCCCCGCTCCCCCGCCCAGCCTAGCCCAGCCCCCCTTTGAGTAGTGAGCTGAATTACAACACTTGGTTTATAAGTATTTCGACAAAAGACTCATACTGACAGCTACCTACACGCAAAATCTCACCATTATACCGCTTAGAAGTTTGGGATTCTCATTACCTTACCTTTAATAGAGGTTTCATTGCTTTACCTCTAAGTGAAACTAAGTTTTATAAATTTAGCCCCGTTCTATCTATAAGATAATTGAGTGATTAATATTATAACCACATTTAAAACATAAATCACTATATTAATCTATATAAAGATGAGTAAAAAAAAATAGAAATAAGATTAAAAGAATTACCCTTTGATATTAAATAATATAGTAAATTGTGGGGTATGTGAAGCTTCATTATATTCATTAGAGCGACCATAAATTAAAAATAATAAAAATCTAAATATATAATACAAAATTATTCAAATCTAAAACATTACGAGTAAAAATAAATTTATTACTCCTTAACGCATTCCTCTTTAAGAGCAACTCCCCAGCTGCCATTGTGTACAAGTTTGCACCATAAAATGGAATGATAGTTGATAGTTAAGAGAACAATTAATAGTTAAAAGAAAACTAATAATAATTAAGGTAAGTAATACTTTCAAAAAGTAATCAAATTACTGTGTTTCTTGATGGCTTGATGCAGAGTGTTATTCGAGTCTAAAACTTCTCTAGAAGAAGTTTTCTCTTGGAGCTATTGGTATATTTGTTAATTCGTTCTTGGAGACTTCGAAGTTTAGTCACTGTATTAATTTTTCAATTTTTAATTCCATACTATCTTAATTAGTTCTACTTTTTCTTGATGAAAACTTTCTTACACCTCCCATTCGTCAATAGCCTTTGCTAGCATGGAAAATCTCAAGCTCTCTTCATGTTTTTCGAGGCTCTCACTTTTCTTGCAAGATTTCTTATAAATATGTATTGGAGAAATGCTGCTATTTTTTTAGTTGAAGGTACGACGAAAACTTGTGCTCTCTTTGATGATAAAATATATGAAGATGGCCCAAGTGGGCGGGGTTTACTCAGAGAAATATTTTTCTTGGGAATAATAATTTGAACAAAAGGAAACGGAGATCGATCTTGTTCGATATATCCACTCATTCGATATATTCCTTACCATAAGCTAAAATATATATATATTTTTTTCCTTTCTGGTCAAATTGTATATTTTTGGTATTCTACAAATAATCATGTTTACAAATCTTCATCTTTGATCTACATCCTACTTTCTTTAATTTAAATTGTGTTGTTCCTTGTTTCTTTTTCATGGTAGAAGCTGGAAGTTTATATTCACAAAGTTTTTCCGCTGAACTTTGATTTTTATATTGTTATCATATTTATTGCTCAAGTAAATTTCGTAAATATAATTGAACTTCATCTCTCAACAAAATTATTGAGAAACCCGCATAGAGCGATATTTCACATTTCTTTCAATGATTTCAAATAAATAAATTATGCCTGATAAATCCTCGAGCCTCATTGCAGACTTAATTTTCGTCAATTTTATATAAATACTTTTGATAAATTCTATTTTAAAGGATGTTTGACTGAAGGTTTTTGATATTTTGCACAACGAATATAAAATTTATTCTTTTATTCCTCCTTAAACTATATATGAAATATGGATTTGTTTTTCAGCTCAATTTCTACCTATTTCCTTCAAACGTGACCTAAATCTGCATCAGTTTTTCAGCTCCGTTTCTACCTATTTTCTTCAAAAGTCACCTAATCTTTAGACTGACAGTTACAATTCATAAAACATACCAAGGTGGTCTAATGTTAATTCTCATTTATATGTTCATTCAATATAACGGCACTATTACTGAGATTCTTTATTATTTATTTATTTTTCATTTTTTGTTATAATTTGTTCTGCAAGAAGTTGGAATTTTGAGAATTCCAAGTGGAGAGAATAAGCTTTCCTCGTAAACACAGAGAAAATAAACAGGAGACAGAGTTTTCAAGACTTTAAAACAAAATTCTATTCCTTTTCAAAACTAATACACATTCTTCCTCAACAGTGAGGGATTCACCAAATATGTATGACTGCTACAGACGCAGTGCACAGAGAACAATCTCTGTCTCTTCCTCTTCCACAATACTCTGTCTTCTACATTCAACACACTGCTGTGTATTTTCACTCCGCGCTGCTGTTCGAATGCAAATTACAATTACTATTACCCTTGCAATCAACTTCGCGGGCCTTTGCTTTTATATGACGCGCATATTAAAACATTACAAAAAAAACTTAAATAAAAAATAAAACCAAATATACAATGGAAAAACCTTTGTGGAACATATAAAATATGAAATGCCGGACGTACGAGTGGGGACCACTACGCAGTAGGCAATCGACAATCGGCCAACGGATTGTCAACACACTTTGTGTTCCCCCCAATATTTCGATTGCGATTTGAACACCACGGACTCGATGGCCCGATTATTAAATCCGCTGTATAAAAACCGTTGGATCCGCGCTTTAAACAAAACGCGCTGCAAAACAACAGACCTCCGATCCTTCGATTGCGATCGGGTCCGCCCTGATCGGGGCGTATAACATAATCCCGCCGATTGAGCCTTCCGATTGAAATCAATCGATTCAATAGGTTTCCACCACGTGGTCTTGTGGACCCACGGGCCTCCGCTGCTATGAGGGCGATTCATATATATGTTTTGTTTGTATTAAACGTTCCGCTTGAGGAACTTCTTCCATATCAACAAGACACTGCTCCAAAATAAATTTCCGATTCCGATTGGCATATAAGTGGTGGGGGCCACTTGTCCGCCAATTCAAAATAAAAGGACTTCTGCCTGCTTAAAAACAATTTCCATTCATTCTGGTTGTTGAAGGCTTTAACGCCAGAAACGACTGTTTTTAATTTAGTCTGCTCCTCCGTAGAAAGGATCTACGGAAAAAATCTTTGTCCTTCCACTGTGAAGAACGGCTCCGTCCATTACCTGTTAATTTCATCTGCTATTGTGGCTGCGGCCCATCAAGATTAAATTCATCCTTACGGATTCACCAACATTCTTCAATTCAGAGTGCTGCGCACTCAATCTCTGTTGCTGCCGCTGCTGCCTTTGTCCTTTGTTCTTTGTTCTTCCTGCCCAAGGCACGGCAGGTGACTTTAATATTTCAACACAAGATATCACTGACATTCAAAATTTCGGCAGATGGAAGATTGCTATCAAGGAATCCCGAAGCTGTCACGAGTGATACATGAGCTTAGCCTAGGAAAAACTCCTCTCTAGCCTCTAGAAATTTCTTCCAAACTGTAGCTAACTATAACTCCTTTGAGAGGAGAAGATTAAATTTCTCAACTGGAATGAATTTTGAGGTTGAATGTAAATGAAATGAGAAGGTATGCTTTAGAATAATATCAAACATTTCAGTCAACCGCAACACCCATGCCATATCGTGGTTCTACATGAGCGCAATCAATATTGCGTATGTATGATCATTATGACATAATAATATTCAAATTGGATCGACTAACTATGAACATTACTGGCACTTTCAAAATAAATCACATAATCTCCAAGTTTTACTGACACCTATACCTACCTACTTTGTATGATATCCCTGTTGTTTGGGTGAAAAGAATTCAGAATTGGGATTTCCAGCTACAGAAAATGATAGGAATGATGTAGCGAATGGAAGCAAGATGGCACACACCATTATGAAGACACCCAATGCGCCTTATTCGCAGAATGACCCTTGGTTGTTTCATGCAAAGGCCTAGCCTTAATTCCATAGCAGAAAGCGTCAGTTATTTACCAATGAAAACCTCATATCTAGAAATTGGATGGTAATTATGGAATCTTGGAATTACCTATAAATTGAATTTTATACTAGTGATTTGTGTTTATCAAGTTGTTTTTGGTATTTTATTACGCAGATAGGCGTAGCTTCCTATTGGAATTCGCTTTATTAATGATTTTGTTAATTAATCTTTTTCATCTGATGGTCTAGATTGAAAGACCTCGGTATATTCTCGTCGTTGCCACTTAATCAATGAATGGAATTAAAAGCCATAACCTCCTTGCATGTCTAAATCAACTATTTAAACCCTACTTAAATTAATTTTTTACCAAATAATCATTAAAAATTTACTGTTCCTCTTATTTATCTCCACGTATGAGAGTATGAGGGACTAGAGCGAAATAAGGACACGTTTCTGGCGAAAAAGTTGTATCATCGAAGCTGCATGGCATGCGTTCAGGTTTAATCATGGGATTTGTATGGAGACGGCCATCTCTGCAAACAACAATAAATATTGATGTCCATCCATCTTCCAACGAGAGCCAGATTGATATCGTGTTTACAAGGCGTTACAAAAGCGGAGGTTCCACGTTGTCAAAAGCTAAAAGGAACGGTTTCAAATCCAATAACCTATCTTCCTTGCTGTGAGAGGCGCACTACATGCCGGTCTTCCATGCATCGGCAGGAGGAGGCCCAGCGAGATTCGAAGCACCGCCAGTAGCACGATCTAATTTCCACGTTGTTAACAATGGTAGAATGTTTTATAAATGACTCAAGGCTATACCTGCAGGGAAAAACTGGATCAGCGTTACAAGTCCATAATCCTCCTGGATGTGCTTTCTCCTTCATTAGGGAACACAATAGACCACTTTGAACTCAAGCCTGGTTAGAAGACCATGCGCCTAACATTCTCAGAGGCCGTGATAAACCATTATAAATACCAGGTGTGGAGTGAATTCAAGGTCAAGTTTAGGAGAAGAGTCTCGGCTTATGTAGCAGACTGGAAATATTTGAAGAACCCTTCGTCTCAGGACAGGGTTTCAGGTCTCGGAAATGAGGCGATTGAGCCTCCTGGATGGGAGCACAAGTTCTGCGAAGTGAATGATACCGCACTCAGAGAATTCACACAAAAAGTCTTCTCTGTAACGAAAGGGCCAATTTCTGTCATGCAGTGGCAACTTTAGCCAAAAATAAATTTTCTGTACAGTAAATTGTCTTCCTTGGCTATGCTGATGACTGGTGCGGGTTAATGGGTAATCATGGATCACGCAAAAATTTTAAGTGGAGCAAGTCTTCCACTGAACCTATGTCTGCGCACATCACAAAGATTGTCCAATGGATATTACTTTCGGTGCATTTATTTTGTTAAAAGCAATATTTCTAGTTCATGGTGTAAAAACAGTTCGGATGGATCAGAATTGAATGAAGGAAGGTTCATCATTACTTGGTTGACAAGGGATTATATGAATGAATGCACGCATGACTCAGGATTTTAGGAGTTCTCCGCATAAGATTTAATGGCATTCTGTCATTATTATGTGTTTTTGGACATTTTCCTAGAATTTGGTGAATTTTTTAGCGTTACATTTTATTTTTGTTATTTAAAATCAGTTTTAAATATATTATTCAATGGAATATTTGTATTTGTATGAGTCATAATTGGTGTGCAAGGATTAGGGAGGCTTTTCATAAATTTAATTATTATAAGTTTTTGGATTTTTTTTTGGCTTTGGTGAATTTTTTTTGTTAAATTTATTTATTTTTAATTATGTATATGAATTTTGGGCTTTGAATTTTGTAAAATTAACAACTTAAATTTAGTCAGCAAATTAAACTAAAAGATATGCCCAACAACTATCAAAATAATATAACAAATAGAGTACAACTTTCTGATTGTTGTTTTGCATTGGTATTTGAGTCCTCTTCATGAGTAGCACTTGAGTCTCTATTGTTGCTCTCTTACATATAATTGCATGGCTCTCTTTGCACATATAGAGGAGATGGCAAACAAAGCAGGGTCTCCCTTGGAATAATATGATCTTCGTCCTCATCCTCATTATATCCACACTTGCTGTTGTAAGTAAATGATTCGACTTACCTACCACAGATATGGTATAGTTAATTTGTGAGCCTTAATTTATTATTTTTGCGTTGGTAGAAAGAGTGGCAGACAGGTTCTACTTTTTATTAATACACATTCTACACAATGTTGAGCATTAATTTATTATTTTTACATTGGTAGAAAGAATGGCACACAGGTTCTACCTTTTTTTAATATCAATTCTACACAATGTTATGATGTTGTTTCACGTGCAGATTCCTACTCCATGCCATGGTGGATGACATCCATTTGCTGCCAAGGCGTCGTTGTTACGATTTAGAGCGGAATTATGAATTAAACCACAGTTGAATATTAATTTTGGAGAAGCGTTTTGTGGGGACAAACCACTGTTCTCGCGCAACAAGATGAATGGTAAGTTGTTTTGCTTTTGGGAATGCGATATCACCGGACGCTTGACACCTGGTGTTGAGTGGTATTCCTAAACCACTTACATCGCATGAATTTGGATGGAGAAGGCGTGAGCACCTTTGTAGCGCGACTATGGTCCGATGAACCTGGAGTTAGATCCGAGGGCAATCGCTTACAAAGCTGTACCTAGGATAATGCGAAGTATGGTGAGCGTTTTCCTTAATTAATAATTGATTGTGGAACATTGAATCGGTGGGGCCGACGGAAAGAATGAGCGTTGGTTAAATGCCTTGTGCCAGAAATAAATTCGTAAGTTAGGGACTTGGGTATTTATTACAAAAGATTTGAAACGTTGTTTCAATTACCATATTGCAAACAGATTACAAAGAAATATGTTCGAAGTGCTTTATATTGGCATCCTCTAATCTAATTTTAAAAATTTGTAATTATTGAAAAAAATAATTTAAGTAATACAGTATAGTGATAATTATTTTAAAGAAATATATATTTAAGTTACACAATTATATTAAGGATGATTGATATTTAGATTTTTTGTTTGAGAAAATAAAGGTTTTTATAAGGCTACAAATATATATTTTTTAAATAAATATTTATTATAAGGCCTTTATTATAATGTTAAAAATATTTATTATTGAAATAAATATTTATTATAAAAAACAATAAAATAAAATAAAATCAGTGTCAACTATTTTTAATTTGTTGAGAAAACTGATTTTTTTTTTTTTAATTAGAATTGAATAAAAATATATGTATTCAAATAAATATATATTGCATAATAACTTTACTATTAAAACACTATATTTGTATAGAATTATTACTTGATTTTTTTATAGAGTAATTTGAACAATAAGGTTGGAAGTTCATCATGTTACTTACAAGAATTGAACATGGATTGTGAGATTCTTAATGACAAAAAATGAAAACAATGGAGCGTAGAATTCTGTTTTTCAGTATTGTGAGATTGTACTAAATTGGAATAACTAAAAGTAAACTAGGACACTTGGATGGACAATTATGACACCTAAGAGATGGTTAACATTAAATTTGCCAAAACTCCCCTTAATTTAGTAATATCATTAATACTATTAATGATATGGTTAAATTGATTTTTTTTTTTAATTTCAATTTTATTAAAAAGACTTTACAACCGTCAAATTCTTTTTTAATTTAAAGAAAAGAGAATTATAATTACTTAAACAATTATTATATTTTCTTAGATATTATTTTAATTAGAATTAGTTTAACAGTCTAAACAATTATAACTATAATTAATTATTATAATTATTAATTATAATAAAAGTTCACCATGGCTTATTATGGTTTAAGAGGGTTAACCATGGATTACTATGGCTAAGAAAGGTTGATTAGGGATTACCATGGATTTAGGGTTTCCATCAATCTAAATCATAATAGTGTTATCAAATTTTAAATTATAAAAAATGTGTTGGAATAATATGAAACAGTCGAATTTATAGGGTTTTCATAAATCTAAATCACAATAGTATTATCAAAATTTCAATTAATAATAATAATAGAACTTTACCAAATTTTAATTAATACAAGTTTTAATTAATAATAATAGAACTTTATAATATTTTCATAAGAAAGTAATAATAACTATTTTCATAAGATTTACTTTTTAACTATTTATCTAATACAAATCAAACCAAAATATTAATATTTTCCAATAGTAATGAGGCAAGACACAACTCTTAGTATTGAGACAAGAATACAGCTAACTAGAAAATAAGAAAACCAACTAAGCCAACATAGCCAACATTCCAGAATAGGGATACTCCACTCTGGTAAACTAGCGTTGTGTTCAGAGGTTTGTTACTATACTAATTTCACCTTTGTTTTATTCTTAAAGACATTGGTACATTTAAACCACCTAAGCCAAGATCCACGGTAGGGATACTCCACTCTCGTAAACTTGGATTGTGTTCAAGGATTTGTTATTATAGTAATTTCAGAATTATTTTATTCTAATACATATTGGTACTTTTATTGATGAGGGGTTTATCTATATGGACTGTATAATTTAAGCATATGGATATCTATTACACCTAAAAAAATGAGCCAACAAATGTCATATATATATATATATATATATATATATATATATATATATATATATATATATTATTACATAGTCCTTTCAGAAAGCAGTAATTATCTAATTGTATCTATACACATATCCATACATCAAAGTTGTCTTTGTAATAATCTTTGAACCTAAAAACACTGACCAACAAATGTCATAATTATATATATATTTTTTATTTCATAGACATTTCATAAAGCTTGATAATTATCTATACACATATCCATACATTAAAGTTTTCTTTGTAGTAATCTTTAAGAATGTTTTGTTTGATAACACATTCATATTTTACACTTAATGGTACTTTCATTGAGAAATATAAAGAAATTTGATGAAAGGCTCTATCCAACCTATGAGCATTATTTCTATATTTAAGGTAGAAATAAATCATTTCTTTCTTATATTATATCATTTTATTATGTAGCTTTTTATATTGATACAAACAATATTTTTTTTAAACATAAACAAATGTATTATATTGTCACAATGCGACCTTGGACCAAGACCAACTATGACCCATGGCCAACCATGTTCATAGCTGGTCCAATGTCGCATTGTGACAACAATTGTCTCAATGTTCAAATCAATTCCCTTGGGTTCACCAATTCCTTTGGTTTATAATATTAACCACTTGGGTTTATTAGTTCTTTTGGTTTATGCTATGAATATTCCCTAGGGTTAATTATTATTGTTTATTAATTTCCTCAACTTGAGTATTTTTTTATTGATTTTATTGATCCTTCACCTTATTGGTCCCTTAGGTTATTAATATTTTTCCCTTTGGTTCACCAATTCCTTTGGTCTATAAAATTAAACCCTTGGGTTTATTAGTTATTTTGGTTTATAATATGAATAATCAATCAATTTCATCCATGATCAAATGTCACATTCTAAAAAATATTGTCTCAATATGAAAATCACCAATGGCCAACCATGGTCATAGTTGGTCCAGCGTCGCATTGTGACAACAATTGTCTCAATGTTTAAATCAATTCCCTTGGGCTCACCAATTCCTTTGGTTGATAATATTAAACCCTTGGGTTTATTAGTTCTTTTGGTTTATAATATGAATAATCGATCAATGTCATCCATGACCAAATGTCACAATCTGACAAATATTTTCTCAATATGAAAATCACCCATGGCCAACCATGGTCATAGTTGGTCGAACGTCGCATTGTGACAAAAATTGTCTCGATGTTTAAATCAATTCCTTTGGGTTCACCAATTCTTTTGGTTTATAATTTTTTGGATAATGGTTTTCCCTTGGGTTCACCAATTCCTTTGGTTTATAATATTAAACCATTGGTTTTATTAGTTCTTTTGGTTTATAATATGAATAACCGATCAACGTCATCCATGATCATATGTCACATTCTAAAAAATATTGTCTCAATATGAAAATCACCCATGGCCAACCATGGTAGTAGTTGGTCCAACGTCGCATTGTGACCACAATTGTCTCAATATTTAAAATCAATTCCCTTAGGTTCACCAATTCCTTTGGTTTATAATATTAAAACCTTGGGTTTATTAGTTCTTTTGGTTTATAATATGAATAATCGATTAATGTCATCCATGATAAAATGTCACATTCTAACAAATCTTGTCTCAGTATGAAAATCACCCATGGCCAACCATGATCATAGTTGGTCCAACGTCGCATTGTGACAACAATTGTCTCAATGTTTAAATCAATTCCCTTGGGTTCACCAATTCCTTTGCTTTATAATATTAAACGCTTGGGTTTATTAGTTCTTTTGATTTATAATATGAATAGTCGATCAATGTCATCCATGATCAAATGTCATATTTTGACAAATATTGTCTCAATATGAAAATCACCAATGGCCAAGCATGGTCATGGTTGGTCCAACATCGCATTGTGACAACAATTGTCTCAATGATTAAATCAATTCCCTTGGGTTCACCAATTCCTTTGGTTTAGAATTTGTTGGATAATGGTCTTCCCTTGGGTTCACCAATTCCTTTGGTTTATAATATTAAACCCGTGGGTTTATTAGTTCTTTTGGTTCATAATATGAATAATTGATCAATGTCATCCATGATAAAATTTCACATTCTGACAAATGTTGTCTCAATATGAAAATCACCCATGGCCAACCATGGTCATAGTTGGTCCAATGTCGCATTGTGACAACAATTGTCTCAATGTTTAAATCAATTCCTTTGGTTTATAATATTAAACCCTTGGGTTTATTAGTTCTTTTGATTTATAATATGAATAATTGATCAATGTCGTCCATGATCAAATGTCACATTCTGACAAATATTGTCTCAATATGAAAATCACATGGTCATAGTTGGTCCAACATCGCATTGTGACAACAATTTTCTCAATGTTTAAATCAATTCCCCGTGGTTCACCAATTCCTTTGGTTTATAATATTAAACCCTTAGGTTTATTAGTTCTTTTGGTTTATAATATGAATAATTGATCAATTTCATCCACGATCAAATGTCACATTCTGAAAAATATTGTCTCTATAATCTTACCAATGACCTGGTCATAGTTGTTGAAAATCTCATTAGCGACATTCTTCTCCTCAATGTTAAATCAATTCCTTGGTTCTTTATTCCTTTGGTTTACAATATTAAACCTTAGGTTTATTAGTTGTCTTTTGTTTTATAATATGAATAATCGATCAATGTCATCCCTTGATCAAATGTCACATCCGACAAATATTGTCTCAATATGAAAATCACCATGGCCAACCATGGTCATAGTTGATCCAAAAATGGCATTGCTTTGACAAAAATTGTCTCAATGTTTAAATCAATTCCCTTGGGTTCACCAATTCCTTTGGTTTATAATATTAAACCCTTGGTTTTATTAGTTCTTTTGGTTTATAATATGAATAATCGTTCAATCTCATCCATGATCAAATGTCACATTCTGACAAATATTGTCTCAATATGAAAATCACTCATGGCCAACCATGGTCATAGTTGGTCCAACGTCGCATTGTGACAACAATTGTCTCAATGTTTAAATCAATTCCCTTGGGTTCACCAATTCGTTTGGCTTATAATATTAAACCCTTGGGTTTATTAGTTATTTTGATTTATAATATGATTGATTGATAAATGTCATCCATGATAAAATGTCACATTCTGACAAATCTTGTCTCAATATGAAAATCACCCATGGCCAACCATGGTCATAGTTCGTCCAATGTCGCATTGTGATAACAATTGTCTCAATGTTTAAATCAATATCCTTGTGTTCACCAATTCCTTTGGTTTATAATATTAAACCCTTGGGTTTATTAGTTCTTTTGATTTATAATATGAATAATCGATCAATGTCATCCATGATCAAATGTCACATTTTGACAAATATTGTCTCAATATGAAAATCACCCATGGCCAACCATGGTCATAGTTGGTCCAACATCGCATTGTGACAACAATTATCTCAATGTTTAAATTAATTCCCTTGGGTTCACCAATTCCTTTGGTTTATGATATTAAACCCTTGGGTTTATTAGTTCTTTTGGTTTATAATATGAATAATTCATCAATTTCATCCATGATCAAATGTCACATTCTGACAAATATTGTCTCTATATGAAAATCGCCCACGGCCAACCATGGTCATAGTTGGTCCAACGCCGCATTGTGACAACAATTGTCTCAATGTTTAAATCAATTCCCTTGGGTTCACCAATTCCTTTAGTTTATAATATTAAACTCTTGGGTTTATTAGTTCTTTTGGTATATAATATGAATAATCGATCAATGTCATCCATGATCAAATGTCACATTCTGACAAATATTGTCTCAATATAAAAATCACCCATGGCGAACCATGTTCATAGTTGGTCCAATGTTGCATTGTGACAGCAATTGTCTCAATTTTTAAATCAATTCCTTTAGGTTCACCAATTCCTTTGGTTTATAATTTGTTGTGTAATGTTTCTCCCTTGGGTTCACCAATTCCTTCGGTTTATAATTTGTTGGTGTGGTTTCCCTTCGTTCTGATCGTTTGGTTTATAATATTAAACCCTTGGGTTTATTAGTTCTTTAGGTTTATATTATGAATCTCAATGAGATCAATTTCTCCATGATCAAATGTCCATTAAGCCAGATATTGTCTTCTAACACGAAAATCAACCATAGCTATCAGTATAAGTTGAATCGATTAAGCGTGAAATATAATTGTCTCAATGTTTAAATCAATTCACTTGGGTTCACCAATTCCTTTGGTTATAATATTAAACCCTTGGGTTTATTAGTTCTTTGGGTTTATAATATGAATAATCCATTGGGTTAATTATTAGTGTTTATTAATTTCTACAACTTGAGTATTTTTTTATTAATTTTATTGATCCTTTGCCGTATTGGTCCCTTGAGTTCATAATATTTTCCCCATAGTTGCTTGTTCCTTTGGTTTATAATATTAAACCCTTGGGTTTATTAGTTCTTTTGGTTTATAATATAAATAAATGATCAATGTCATCCATGATCAAATGTCACATTCTGACAAACATTGTCTCAATATGAAAATCACCCATGGCCAACCATGGTCATAGTTGGTCGAACGTCGCATTGTGACACCAATTGTCTCAATGTTTAAATCAATTCCTTGGGTTCACCAATTCCTTTGGTTTATAATATTAAACCCTAGGGTTTATTAGTTCGTTTGGTTTATAATATGAATAATCGATCAATGTCATCCATGATAAAATGTCACATTCTGAAAAATCTTGTCTCAATATGAAAATCACCCATGGCCAACCATGGTCATAGTTGGTCCAATGTCGCATTGTTACATCAATTCTCTCAATGTTTAAATCAGTTCCCTTGGGTTCAACAATTCTTTCGGTTTATAATATTAAACCCTTGGGTTGATTAGTTCTTTTGATTTATAATATGAATAATCAATCAATGTCGTCCATGTTCAAATGTCACATTCTGACAAATATTGTCTCATCTCAGAAAATGTAACATTTAACCATGGTCTTAAGGTTGATCAAAAAGTACATTGACAACAATTGTCTCAATGTTTAAATCAATTCCCTTGGATTCTTTTGATTCCTTTGGTTATAATATTAAAACCTTGGGTTCATAGTTCTTTTGGTTTGTAATATGAATAATTGATCAATTTCATCCATGATAAAATGTAAAATTCTCACAAATATTGTCTCAATATGAAAATCACCCATGGCCAACCATGGTCATAGTTGGTTCAACATCGCATTGTGACAACAATTGTCTCAATGTTTCCTTCCCATGGGTTCTAATTTCTGATTATAATATTAAACCCTTGGGTTTATGATTTCTTTGGTTTATAATATGAATAAATAGATCAATGTCACCCATGATCAAATGTCACGTGCAGTAAATATCTCATATAAATCACCATGCCCAACCATGGTCATAGGTGGGTGAATCTAACATCTTCATCCGTTCATGATATAATTGCTCTCAATGTTTGAATCGATTCCTTGGGTCATAATTCCTTTGGTTTATAATTTGTTGATAATGGTTTTCTTTTTGGTTCACCAATTCCTTTGGTTTATAATATTAAACCCTTGGGTTTATTAGTTTCTTACCTAGTTTATAATATGAATAATGATAATTTATTACTTTGATCAAATGTCACATTAAACCAAATCTTTGTCTAAATATGAAAATCACCAAAATACAACATATAAGTCCATGATTGATTCCAACGTCGCATTGTGACAACAATTGTCTCAATGTCTAAATCAATTCCCTTGGGTTCACCAATTCCTTTGGTTTATAATATTAAACCCTTGGGTTTATTAGTTCTTTTGGTTTATAATATTACGAACCCTTGGGTTAATTATTAATGTTTATTAATTTCTTCAACTTGAGTATTTTTTTTATTAATTTTATTGATCCTTCGCCTTATTGGCCCCTTGGGTTATTAATATTTTTCCCTTGGGTTCACCAATTCCTTTGGTTTATAATATTAAACCCTTGGGTTTATTATTTCTTTTGGTTTATAATATGAATAATCGATCAATGTCATCCATGATCAAATGTCACATTCTGACAAATATTGTCTCAATATGAAAATCACCCATGGCCAATCATTGTCATAGTTGGTCCAACGTCGCATTGTGACAACAATTGTCTCAATGTTTAAATCAATTCCCTTGGTTTCACCAATTCCTTTGGTTTATAATTTGTTGGGTAGTGGCTTTCCCTTGGTTTCACCAATTCCTTTGGTTTATAATTTGTTGGGTAGTGGCTTTCCCTTGGGTTCACCAATTCCTTTGGTTTATAATACTAAACCCTTGGGTTTATTAGTTCTTTTGGTTTATAATATGAATAATCGATCAATGTCATCCATGATCAAATGTCACATTTTGACAAATACTGTCTCAATATGAAAATCACCCATGGCCAACCATGGTCATAGTTGGTCCAACGTCGCATTGTGACGACAATTGTCTCAATGTTTAAATCAATTCCCTTGGGTTCATCAATTCCTTTGGTTTATAATTTGTTGGGTAATGGTTTTCGCTAGGGTTCACCAATTGCTTTGGTTCATAATATTAAACCCTTGGGTTTTATTAATCTCTATTGTTTTTAATATTGCCCTTAGCCTTATTGATCCCTTAGGTTTTTAATATTTATTCCTTGGGTTCACCGATTCCTTTGGTTTATAATATTAAACCCTTGGGTTTATTAGTTCTTTTGGTTTATAATGTTAATCACACATTGGGTTTATTACTCTCTTGAGTTTAAAATATTAATTCTTAGGCTTTATTAATTTCTTAGATTTTTCAGTTTAAAATATTAATTCTTAGGGTTTATTAATCTCTATTGTTTTTAATATTCATCCGTTAGGTTTATAATATTTATCCCTTCGGTTCGCTGATTCCTTTGGTTTATAATATTAAACCCTTGGGTCTATTAGTTCTTTTGGTTTATGATATTAGTAATCCCGTTGGTTTATTAATATCTTATGTTTAAAATACTGATTCTTATAGTTTATTAATTTATTAGGTTGTTTAGTTTAAAATATCAATTATTAGGGTTTATTAATCTCTTGTGTTTTTAATATTGATCCCTTGTGTTTATAATATTTATCGCTTGGGTTCACCAATTCCTTTGGTTTATGATGACATTGGGTTTGTATTATTAATTATCCCTTGGGTTTATTAATATCTTCAGTTTAAAATATTAATTGTTGGGGTTTATTAATCTCTTAGGTTTTTTTGTTTTTAAATATTGTTTCATATGCTTTATTAATCGTTTGAGTTTAATATGTTAATTCTTAAAGTTTATTACTTTCTTGTGTTTTTGGGTTTAATATTATGAATATATTAATAAATATTATTAATATATATTATTAATAAATATTATAATATTATTAATATATCAATAAATATTAATATTATTAATATTTGTTATTTATTTTATTATTAATATATATTATTAATAATATAACCAACTATGATATAATATATATTAATATCTATTATTAATATTTTATTAGTTATTTTGGTTTATTAATAATATAACCAATTATGATATAATGTATATTAATATATATTATTAATAATTATTATAATATTATTAATATATATAAAATATTTTGGTGATTTTATTCATAAATATATAATATTTATTGATATATAAATTAATGCGTTGAGTAGTGGATATAGACCTACTAGCGTATATCAACCACATTGGTGCATGTGGTTGTAAATCTATTTTATATACACCTATCGGCGTATATCAACCACATTAGTAAATATAATGCGGTTGTGCTAGTATTAGTGATTACTGTTGATCGTTTTTAAGTTATTTTTGGTATTTTATATTAGCGATTAGTGTTTATCATTTTTTTGGGTGTTTTATTCACATCTCATATCATTTATGTTTCTTATATTTTTTATCTATTTTTATTATGATTGAAAATTCAAAATATTTTATGAAGTCATGATATTTCGAATTTAGTTGTTTCAATGTTAATACTGGATGAAATTTTTTATTATTTTTTATTATGGGATGTTTCCAATATACAAGACATGAGTAGATTGAACTTGAATACCCTATAAATTTTATCCTTAATAATTAATTCTCACCCTGAATCTCTTTCTACAAGTTACCAAATTGACAATTAAATGAACCATATTACAATTATTTTAATTCTTATTATTTCAATCACCATATTAGTTAATCCCAATTGATTATATCATCAACCATGACATTTAATTCTAATCAATTCTTACAACCACCTGAACACTTATTCAAAAATAGAAAAACAACCACCCTGACACCTATCTAAAAATAGATATTTTTTGCTTGACATAAACTCTTGGCTTGATCCCAACACTTTTACATGTAATGCATAAAGTTGATTGTTATAAAATTAGTATGCATTGATTAAAAAAATATAAATAATAATTATTATTATTAAGTATATAAAGAAATAATCATTAAATTTTTTTATATGGAAGGGACAGTTTTATTTGTTTAGAACTTAATTGTAAAATTATTTATTTAATTAGAATATAAATAGGTTTTTTAAATTTTTATTTAAACTTCTTCTTCTTATTTTCATTAAACTTTAATTATGTAAGTTAATTGAATTTAATTGATGTGATAAGTTAAATTTAATTGTTAATGGAATTAATAGTGTTATTATGTTGTTCATAAAAAATTTAAAATTAACGGGCAAATATAAAAGTGTCATTAATTTTAATACACTTTTTTAAAGTTAAAAACTACGACCCCTTTGAAACATCTAAACTTGAAAATCACTAGTATTATAACTAAATGATGCAGGAGCATCTGGAATTGAGCTAGCGATGTGATTTTGTGTTCACGTGTTGTGGCTAACAAGACGTGGAAAAATTGATTATTAATATTTTGTTAAGCTTTAATTGTGAGAATTTTGTTTGTCTTGATTTCCTAGATTAAGTAGGAATAAAAATAGGAAATTGGTTCTCCATGCGAGGAGATTTAGCCGAATAGAATTAAGTCATGAAGATAGATAGAATTGTCTGCTAGAGTGGTTCAAACCGAAAGCTAATAAAAGACAAGAATAACTGCTTTCAGTTAGAGATAGGCACAAATAGGTGTGAGGTGTGATAGGGAAATAAAGATAGAGTGAAGTGTGAGAGAAGTGTGCGAGAGGTGTGATAGAGGTGGACAAAGAGGAAAAGTGAATGTAAAATCCATCCATCAAAGGGCTCAGCTCTGTGTATTTGCATCTCTGATAAATTCCAAGTGTGTTGTGTTTTAAATTGGGTGTTTGGTTCAAACTGCCCGTTTTTATTTGTCCATAAAGTTAGATATCACATTTTTGCACAATGCATTCTAAGAAAGTTGATTGACAGTGTGAACAACAAAGACATAGCAGGTTTTATGTGTAAAAGTTTTGGGTGAAATCATTGATTCGTGAACACTAAGAAGGTTTGGACATTGGCCATCACACATCACAAATTTTATAGTTACATGTTAAGGTTTTACACAATAATTTATTTGAATTGTGATGTGAAGTCGAAGAGTAAAGGAGCAGCGAAGACCATTAGATCTGGGTGAGATTTGTTAGCACTCGAATTGGACCCCAGGCTAAAAAAGGCAAATCAAGGTAACAACTAAACCACGCTCAGCCTTGTAGCTAGCCCTACAAGGACAGGAGAGGGCTTTCTCCGTAGAATAGATATTCAATAACACGATAATAAACTGATTTTAGGCTAGATATGCGACTGTGAAAATGGTTTTGATAAATGACTGAATTTTCAGGGATGTATTGGACAAAAAGGACAGCATGAGCTGAGGAATTAAATCAGGATACAGGGTATTTCATAGGGCAAGATAGGCAGGAGGTTTAGAAATCAAGTTGAAATAAGATGAAGTGGAAAGACTGTTGAGAAGCTGAAAAGGGCATAATAAATGAATCCTTTTCAAATAGAAGAAATACACAGAGCATGAATGTTTCCCCAAGGTAGAGCATATAAAATGGATTCTACCTTTCTGACTTGAAAACATTCAACTGGAAATGTTTATGAATGAATGTTGCAACATAAAAATGTACATAGAAATGCAAAGAAGAGACATATGCTAAAACTCATACCACATGAATCCCACAAATCAGAGCTGCATCACTTTATTAATTCCCTGCCAAACTATACAACGGAGCGCAGAGCTCGCTGTCACACTATTCCCCTACTTCTGAGTTTTCATACCTCAGACTTCCAGCCTCTTTACAAATGATTGGAATTTACAATAAATAGACATAATTTGTGGGAATATAGATCGATGGGAAGAGGAGGAATCATAACTGAACATGGAAGACCAAGAGCTCGTAATATTTTGGTAAAGGAAGAGCAACGTTACATTATTCCTCCTGAAATTTTTGGATATCCAATGCGGAGGCAAAACCTGTAGCGTGGATCCTTTAGAATCATTGCTGAAGATGCGACTGTTACAATTTTATCTCTCGCCTCCTGACGTTTCGATTTCCTTTAGTTCTTCATTCTCTGGTCTTTAATAGAATGCTGATAAAATGAATTTATGCTTTTTTGTGAAGGGAAAAATTCATTTAAATGGGAAAAGGGAAGGGAAATGGAGGCGGGACCCATATGGAAATCGCAATCGGAGATCGGGCGCAAGAGGGATATATATAACACAGTGAGCGTAATCGCAAATCGGGAGGTGGGACGGAGCGGAATGGCGTATACAATAGTTCTGATGTGATTGAGGGGGGAAAACCCTTTGTACCAAAATTTCGAGTTAACAGGGAAACAGGCCCTTTATTATATGAATGGGCGGAAGTACTGATGGCAGGACCCAAGGGCCAATCGCAATCGCAAATCGGAAGGGGAAAGAAATCGCAATCGAAACAATTGGGAGGATAGTTGTGATCGGAGGAGGGGATGCGATTCATTTTGGGCCGTCGAATCGGCGGGGAAAATTGACGGTTGTGGGTTAATCGGGGGCGAGCCATTGGCGAGAGTCAATCGGAGGGTGTCAATCGAAGAATATTGCGATTGATCAATCGGAAGGGGCATTATGGGAGCGCCGATTGCGATGGTGCGATTGGAGGTGAGCCGTCCGATCGGCGGGGAATATCGATGGTGCTGGATTGATCGGGGGTTGTTAATTGGAGGTCGCGATCGGAGGGGAATGCGATTGATCGCAATCGGAGGATTGGGGGAGGGACTTGCGATTGCGATGATCGGAGTTCTTTGCGATCAATCGCATCGCAAGTGTTTGCGATGGGCTGATCGGAGCTCTTCAAATAGAACACGCGATTGCGATTTGTGATTGGGGGGTTTATATAACATAAAGTTTTGAACTTTGCTATAAGGCTTAAAGGCATGAAGGGAAAGTGGTTGCGGCGGGATATTATAATGTGAAATTTTTATTATAAAGTCCTAAGGCACGGAGGGGAAGTGGTTATGTAAATCGCATTTTTGTTTTAAGTAATTTATAATGCGAGTTTGTGATCAGAAAGGGGAAAAAGGGGTTTTTAAAGGGAAATGATCATAAAGTTTAGAAGGGAAAATGGGAAATAGGGGGAGCTTAGGGAATAGAGGGCTTTTACTTCACTTAAGCATAAAATTCAATCCAGAAGTCAGTTTTGAAAGTGTAGTATACCGTTGGAAAGCTCTTTCTGGGCTCTTTCCGATGGATCTACTTTGAAGATGCTCTGGCACTGAACATGCTATGGAAAAATTATCTAAAAGGCAGGGACATCACTTTGTGGAGATAACAGCTTCTAAATTGTGACTGAAAGGCAAAGTATTATGTTTTCACCTCAAAACATGGTTTTGAGGTGAAAATTACATCAAACTAAATGAATGATATCTCTGATCTTCCGAGCGCTATAATTTCAAGATTATTGACTTCCACATGGCCTTGCTAATCTTTATTGACACTTGACTCATTATTTTGACCATGGTGAGACCTTCGAGACTAATGAGACCCATCCTATGACCTACTGATATGATTTTGAGAATTAAAGTGACTAGTGACTGAAGACCATAGGCAGGAAAATCAGCAAGTGCCTCATGAGGGAAAAATTGATGAAAAATTACTACCATCAATGAATCCATGACCTAGCGGAATGGTGAAATTGATTATTATGGGACTCCTAATATGCAAATGCAAAGATTAACTTTGATCACTGATGGTAGTATGACTAGACTAACACTAACAAGATCAGCGATAGAACTTAAATCACACCCAGTAGTATTTCGCACTTCAATGATTTTAGTATTCAAGTTTAAGACCTCGCCCGGTAAGTTATTTTATTTTTAGTGCGATGAAGTGTTAAGTTGTAGTAAGAAAAGGAGATTGCAATGTGATGCATGTGATAAGGAAACATTTATTTCTAAACTCTAAAAGTAGCAACAAGCGATGTGGAGTTCGCTGCAAATTGCGAAATCAAAAAATTGCAATATTTTGAAAGTTGTTAGGTTGTGAATCTGTGGGGAGGTAAGTTATAAAAGGTGCGAAGTGCGACTCTTCATGACTGGTCACCGTTTGTGTGTGCCATAAAACCACAATTTCGCTCATATATTCAAAATATGGCAGCCATGGTGCATCATTTGGGATCAGAGCATAAACTGAGTTCTGTTCTCAAGGATTGTAGCAAATATGCCACCTAGGAGAGGAGATGGCATGGGTCAGTGAAGACCTACAAAAAATGCATCTTTGCGCGAAGAGATTCGATACCTTTGTACAAGGTTAGCGATAATGGATATTGCTCAAAAGAGAGCACCTGATGAAGGAGATGTCATCACAACAGAAGAATATTATGAGGAATAAGAAAAAGAAGAAAGCGAGGAAGCTAAAGTTGTCAAGATATTAGCAAAGATTAGTGGAAAACCAAGAATGGAGATTCCTTCATATGAGGGGAACCTTAATGTGGACGAGCTGATATATTTGATCAGTTCAATGGCTAAGTATTTTGATTTAGAAGAGGTCGAAGATAAGAATAAGGTAAATTTTGTAGCTACCAAGTTGAAAGGCCATGCATCTAACTGGTGGGATGAACTACAGACATCCAGGATTACAAAGGGAAAGCCTAAGATCAAGAAATGGGATAAAATGGTAAGTAAATTGAAGAATAATTTTATGCCAAAAGCTTATCATTTGAATATTTTCAAACAATTGCAGAATTTGTGAAAGAAAGGAATGACTATCAAGGAGTATACAGAAGAGTTTACAGGCTAAGCATTAGAGCAGGACATGCTAAAGATGATACGGAAAAAACAGCCAGATACATCAATGGTTTAAGGTATGATATATAGGATGAAATTAGTTTATTGAGTCTAAAGACAATTCTGGATGCCTACAAAGCAACTTTGAAGGCAAAGGAGAAAATTTTGAGGAAACAAAGTTAGAATAATAGAGGTAAAAGTCCACCAAGAGGAAGATGAACTTTCAGATCAAGATTTTAGCACTCTCAGAATGAAGCAGGAGGTTCGAGTAGCATACTGCCACAAAGAGGAGACTTTGGTAGAGGAATATTTTCACCCATAGGTAGAGGAAGAGGAACAGAAATTAAGAGTTACACATGTGGAGAATGGGGACACAGATCATGGGATTGTCCTCATAACAAACCAGCAAATCAGCAGAATGTGAATGTAGCTAAGGAAAAGGAAGAAAATCCTCAGGTCACGGAAAAAGAAGAGCCACATGAGGTAGGGGATTCTTTATTGCTCAAAAGATTATTGCTTAAGGCAGAGAAGGAGGCAATTGAGCTAGCTCAAAGGAAGAGATTTTCCAGGACTGTATGAAAGTCTAAGATAAGTGTTGCAAATTTTTTATTGATAGTGGAAGCAATGATGATCTTGTATCCACATAGATGGTTGAGAAATTGGGGTTGAATAAGATGGTCCACCCTACTCCCTATAGAGTGTTGTGGCTACAAAAGGGACATCAGATTTTGGTGACAGAACAGTGCAAAGTAGAGATACAGATTGGTACATATAAGGATGTCATATTGTGTGATGTGATGCCAATGGACCTGTGCCATTTATGGCTGGGAAAGCCTTGGAAATTTGACAGAAAATCCATTCATGATGGTAAAAGGAATACTTATACCATAGAGAAGGATGGAAAGAAGCACACATTGCTACCTTTGAAGGATGAAGCAGAAAAAGGAGCAGCTGGGAATAATGTTAAGCTAATTAGTGGAGACGAATTGCTACAAGAAGTCAAGAAGGATAAAGAAATGCATTTTTCTATTATGGTTAAACCCAAGGTAATTCTGAATTCTAAAAATTTAGAAAATATTCCTGTGGAAATTAAAAATCTGTTAGATGATTATGCTAATATAGTTGTTGATAAATTACCAAGTAATTTACCACGAGTCAGAAGTATCAGTCATCACATAGATTTAATACCTAGTGCAAGTTTACTAAACAAACAAGCATATAGAATGACCACTCAAGAGAATGAAGAAGTTGGAAGATAGGTATAGGAGTTGTTAGATAATGGACTGATCAAAGAAATCCTTAGTCCATGTGCAGTACCAGACATGCTTATTTGATCAGGAGCTCAAGTCCAAGCCATGGAAAAAGCTCAAAATTGAAAGTGTTCAAAATCACTTGCAACCTGAACGAATGGATAGGCCTCGGCGATACGATCTTGACACCGTGAACGACACTCAAATACGACACTGTATGTGAAAGTTATTCAAGTTTGAAAATTCACAATTTCAAGAAAAAGACCAATTTGACCAAGTTTGACTTCCCAATTTTGAAAAATTAAAAAAGGAATATTCTTGGAATATTCCTCAAAATATTCCCTGGAATATTCTACCTGGTCCAATCCGGTTCTGAGACTTGGCAATCATTGGTTGGAAGTTGGTTTGACTTTGGTTTATGGTGGCCAATCGGAGGCTCCCATGTGGCAGGCCCGGAGGCTGCCACGTGGCCACCAGGCCGCATTGAAATGGCATATTAAAAATTTCGTATGTATGCAAGGTTTGAACACATGACCTCCCATCCACTTGCGCAACGATTTACCAATGCACCATGAGCTTTGTTCTTAACATATGTTGCGCAGAATTTATGTTTATGGTTTAAAATAGTTTTGGGCGGAGGTTTAAAGGGGCTAGCCCCCATTCAATATGACCACATTTTATTGGACCGGGGGCATGGCACTATGCAAACCTTAGCCATCCGCCAAACATACATGTGATAGCACCTTTTAACGTTATATGCCAGGGTCTAAATAAATTTGGAGTTAGTTAATGCGGTGGTTAGTTAACCATTTTGGTGGCGGTTCCGGCGAGTTCGGTCCATGTGACCACTCTTACATACATTAAATGTCAGTGCACTCACCGCCGATAGTTTAGGGTGGAGTCCGCCTATTTTGGTCAATTCTACCATTTTTGGAGTGTTAAATCTAGTTCACCCACTTTTAGTGGGGTTTTTACATGAGATTGGGCAAAATAATGTTTAGAGCATAACTTCTTCATTACTGAACCTTTTTGGACAAAAAAAAAAAAATTGATTTTGGGTATTCAGAGCATTCTGAATCCATTGGAATAGGTTTTAGAGCCATTGGAGTTGATCTTCAGTCCCTTTTGCTTCAGGGAAGCAATGAGAGCCATGAGGGCCAAGAGGGAGTTGGAGCTGTGCTGAGCTATGGTTAACCATTTGAGGTGAAACAAAATTAATTTTCAGCTAATTTCAACCTTCTGAACCTAATGGAAGAGGTTTCATACCTATTTAAGGACTTCTAAAGCCCGAAAAGCTTCAGAGGAGTTCAAATATCCGTCAAGGCCTTATTGAAGAAATAATTGTTTATGGTAATTCTTCACTGTTTAGTGAATTTGGAAAGGCATTATTAGCTTTTTCATGTCTTCTGAATCATTATTTGCATTCAGATTTGTCTATTGAGACACCTTTAAACTTGTATTAGCATTTTGAAGCATTTTAATATAAGAGGACAAGCTCATTTTGGGAGGCTTGATCCAGCAGACGTAGCCCAAGAGGGGTGAACTGCTCATCAAACATATGTGTCATCATATGCTGAAGTTATCTTGCTAAACATTTCTGATTTCATATGTTAAACAACAAATTAAATTAACTTTCCTTCACACATAAAATCTTATACTGTTACCAAAAACACTTTGTTTCAATTGCAAGACATGAATAATAGTTTGCACATATAATCTTATGGAAATTAGATCATGAGTGTTAACTTCTAAAAGTTCTAAAGACAGAGTCTGTAAAGGGCTAGGTAGCCTCTGGATCTCATCCTTTTATCAAAGGTGACATATCCAGTAAATGCCCCTACAGTCAATCTCTGGATTAGATCTAAGTAGTTGTTTTATGCAACAAGACATGGAGAATTTTGCACACATTTAATTTAATGGAAATGGATACCTTGCACACATTTTCAAGTACTTCCATTTTTAGATTAGATGGTATCATAGCTTTGGTTAAGCTTGGTTGTGCTCAGCTTGAGCATTTGTTTTTGTGCAAAATGTGTTAAAAAAGTGTAAAATATTGACTGTTTTATTGGTTGCAAAATGGTTGCTTGTATGAGTTTCCTTGAGCTAAAAAAATAGTTGTTGATAGCTAAGTCTTGGAAAGGAAAAAAAGAGTTGTAGGGTATTTCCTTACCCCGAGGTAACTCAAGATTATATTTGGAAAACAAACTCACTTGTTTAGTGTTTGCTACAAAAACTATTGGAGTTTGTGTTTTATGGTTGTTTGAATAAGAAGGGGTCTTTACTGACATTTGGTTAAAATCTTGTCATTTGTTGGAAAGCTTTGAGAAATTTTCTTCAAAAGTTCCCTTTGTTAATTTGACCATTTACATAATTTCAACTTCTTCTACAAGTGAAGTTTCCTCCTTCACGATATTATTCAATGATGACATGAATAATGAGTTCATTAAAGTGAAGGACATGGTGCATATTCTCATTAAGGGTCAAAGAGAAAGTGTTAAGCTTCATGCACAATTTTTGGCTATGAAGGATGAGAAGGAAGCAATTCTCCAAAGGTTGCATGACATGGAGAAACAACTCCTTCAAGCTCAAGACGCTTTTTCCAAGAACAAGCGTGAGGAAGAGGTAAATAATTCCAACTTGTCTTCAATTTCCTCCATTGAAAAGTGTGTTGGTTCTTTTGAAAAACATACAAAGAGAATCGGGTCCAAAATAATATTTAAGATGGGATATCATGAAGGCAATGGTTTGGGAAAGCATGCACAAGGCATGGTTTACCCTATTTTATTTGTGGAGAAACCCAAGAATGTTGGTCTTGGATATGAGTAGTTTAATGGCGAAGAATCCAAATCCTTGAATGCATGCGATGCAAATTTAAAGAGAATATTTATTCCAAGTTCTTAAGGATGATTGCCATTGTTTTAAGCCATCATTTCAGCAAGTAGAGGGTAAACATGTCGCTTATGGTGAGCCTTCAAGTTCAATCAGTTTTCAAGACAAGAATTGTGATGAAAGTCTGTAAAGGAAAGTTGTCTCCTCTACTAGTTCATTGTCTTTCGAAGACAAAAAGGATGGACATTCCATGCAGAAAAAGAGGTATAATTATTCACATGATCAATTTGATTATATTTAAGCAAAGAATGATAATTTTTCTTGTTCAAATGAAAGAAAATTTTGTTGCACATTTTATGGTGGATTTAACCATGTTGCTTCAAGATGCTGGTTGAAAAAGAAAGCACACAGGAAGCAGAAGAGGCAAAGAGAACTTTCTCAGAAAGTGCTTAAGAGTTGCACATTTTTTCAAAGGAAGGGACATGATGTCTCTCATTATTGTACTTTTCATCCAATAAATCATCCAAAGCACATGCAGCTAGAGGACAAAAAGCTTGGCGTAAGTGGATCTATGGAGTCCATTATTGATGTGGAAATGGAAGATTCACATGAAGGTGTATTGCAACTGCAAAAGACACCACGGAGTTGGCTTGGTAGGAAGTGGATTAACTTCTTAATGCAGTAATTCATACTCCTTTTGTACCTGCAAATTTCATATTGGTATACATGTATTTTAGTTGAAAATTTGATGCAAGATTGCATGTAAAAGTAGTTTCATTTGAAGGAATTTCTTTGTTGTTGCAAAGTTTCGCCATGGAGGTGTAAAATATGAGTATGATACTCACTTATGTTGCAGAAATGTCTTTTTGTTTCAGCTCTTAGTCACCCACATGTTTTTGGGATGATGTACTTGTTGGTATTTGAAAATAAGATTTGAAGTTGCACATGTACATGGAGGTTGTATGTGTAATTAGCGAACTGTATATAGTTCATTGTACATGATACATACACATGTGTTTGTCAAGATGTATCTTGTTATTTATCGACTTGTATCGATTGTGTCACACCTGTTTGTCGACTTGTGTCGATTATGTCATACATGTTTATTCACTTGTGTCGATTGTGTCATACATGTTTATCAACTTGTGTCGGTTGTGTGAACACTTGTTACGGATTTTTGTGTGTCAATTGTATAGCACATTTCATTGTCAACTTGTTGTTGATGTCGTATGTTGCACAAGGTGCTTTTGGTGTCAATTGGTGCAGAGAACGAAGTGTCAGTGCAAAGTAATGCAAGATTCCATGGGCTGGAAAAGCATGTAGGAAAAGTGGGCACAAAGTTCAGTAAGGGTCATTGCTGGCTTCAAAATGGAAGATTGATATGGCGAGAAAAACTTGGTCGGGATTCGGCACAAGTACCTGGCTCATTCAACGAAATTTGCCATGTGAACAGTTTACAAGTCAGGAAAATTTTGGAGGCTGAAGAGAAGAGGATGTTGTTATTCTCTCATTTTCTGTACTACAGTTCAGTTTCTTCATTTTAGTGAGCTTTTGGGGTCCAAAAGCTTCTCATTTGGGAGGTGTGATCAGGAGCTCAAGTCCAAGCCATGGAAAAAGCTCAAAATTGAAAGTGTTCAAAATCACTTGTAACTTGAATGACCAGATAGGCCTCAGCGATAGAATCCTGATGCCATGAACAGCACTCAAATCTGACACTGTATGTGAAAGCTATTCAAGTTTGAAAATTCACAATTTCAGGCAAAAGACCAGTTTGACCAGGTTTGACTTCCAAATTTTAAAAAATTAAAAAAGTAATATTCCAAGGAATATTCCTAGAATATTCCTTGAAATATTCCCTAGAATATTCCACCTGGTCCAATCCGGTTCTGAGACTCGGCAATCATCGGTTGGAAGTTGGTTTGACTTTAGTTTATGGTGGCCAATCGAAGGTTGCCACATGGCAAGCCCGGAGGTCGCCACCTAGCCCCCAGGCCACATTGAAATGGCATATTAAAAATTTTGTATGTCCACAAGGTTTGAACACATGACCTCCAGTCTGCTAGCGCAATGATTTACCAATGCACCATGAGCTTTGTTCTTAACATATGTTGTGCGACATTTATGTTTATGGTTTAAAATAGTTTTGGGCAGAGGTTTAAAGGGGCTAGCTCCCATTCAATATGACCACATTTTATTGGACCGTGGGTGTGGCACTATGCAAACCTTAGCCACCCGCCAAAAATACATGTGATAGCACCTTTTAACGTTATATGCCACGGTCTAAATAAATTCGGAGTTAGTTAATGCGGTGGTTAGTTAACCATTTTGGTGGCGGTTCCGGCAGGTTCAGTCCATGTGACCACTCTTACATACATTAAATTCCAGCACACTAACCGCCAAAATTTTGGGGTAGAGTCCGCCTATTTTTTTCAATTCCGCCATTTTTTAAGCGTTAACTCCAGTTCACCCACTTTTAGTGGGGTTTTTACATGACATTGGGAAAAATATTGTTTGGAGCATAAATTCTTCATTATTGAACTTTTTTGGACGAATTTTTATTTTATTTTGAGTATTCAGAGCATTCTAAATCCATTGGAACAAGTTGTAGAGCCATTAGAGTTGATATTTAGTCCCTTTCACTTCAGGGAAGAGATGAAAGCCATGGGGGCAGAGAGGGAGTTGGAGTTGTGCTGAGCTATGGTTAACTATTTGAGGTGAACCAAAAGTCATTTTCAACTAATTTCAACCTTGGAAACCTAATGGAAGAGATTTTAGACCTGTTTCAGGACTTCTACAGCTCGAAAAGCTTCAGAGGAGTTCAAAGAGCCATCAGGGCCTTATTGAAGAAACCACAATTTATGGTAATTCTTCACTGTTTAGTGAATTTGGAAAGGCATTCTTAGCTTTCTCATGTCTTCTGAATCATTATTTGCATTCAGATTTGTCTATTGAGACACTTTTAAACTTGTATTATCATTTTGAATAATTTTAATACAAGAGGACAAGCTCATTTTGGGAGGCTTGATCCAGCAGACGTAGCCCAGGAGGGGTGAACTGGTCATCAAACATATGTGTCATGATATGCTAAAGTTATCTTGCTGAACATTTCTGATTTAATATGTTAAAAAACAAATTAAATTAACTTACCTTCACACATAAACTCTTATACAGTTGCCAAAAACACTTTGTTTCAATTGCAAGACATGAATAATAGTTTGCACATATAATCTTATGGAAATCAAATAACTTCTACAAGTACTTCCATTTTCAGATCATTATTCCAAAGAAAGGAGTTGAATGATGCATGTGTATTGATTCCAGAGCCATAAACAAGATCACTATCAGGTATAGATTTCCATTGCCACGCATAGATGATTTGATGGATTGTTTAAGTGGGTCAAAGTATTTTACTAAAATAGATCTAGAGAGTGGATACCATCAAATAAGGATTAGAGAAGGATATGAATGGAAGACTGCATTTAAGACCAACAGTGGGTTGTATGAGTGGTTGGTGATGCCTTTTGGGCTCACTAATGCACCAAGTATATTTATGAGACTAATGAATGAGGTCTTGGAATATTATGCAGGAAAATTTGTGATAGTCCATCTTGATGACATTTTGATTTTTAGTCAAAGTAAGGAAGAGCATTTGAAGCATGTCAAGTTGGTCTTAAATACTTTGAAAAAGGAGAAATTACTTATAAATTTGAAGAAGTGTAGTTTTATGAAGAAAGAGCTCATTTAATTTGGATTTATAGTCTAAGAAGAAGGCTTGAAGATGGACCCAGAAAATATCCAGGTAATATTGGATTGTCCAACTCCGAGAAGTGTATTTTTGGTAAGGAGTTTTCATCGTCTTGCAAGTTTTTACAGAAATTTTATAGGAGGTTTTAGTCATATATGTGCACCAATAATTCAAACAATAAAGGAGAGCACCCAACCATTTAAGTGGACAGAAGTAGCAGATCATAATTTCAAGTTGTTGAAAAAGAAGATCATTAAAAGACTTGTTTTAGCCCTGCCAAATTTTCATAAAATATTCCTAGTTGAAAATAATGCTAGTGGGATAGAAATTAGAGCTGTATTGATTCAAGAGTAGAGACCTATAGCTTATTTCAATGAAAAGTTGAATGAGGCCAAGAGGAATTATTCATCCTATGATAAGGAGTTATATGTTATCGTGCAATCTTTGAAGAAATGGAGGCATTATTTGTTGCACAAATCATTTGTGTTGTATTCAGATAACCATGCACTGCAGTTCATAAATAATCAGTCGAATTTGAACCAAAAGCATGCTAAATGGGTGGATTTTTTGTAGATTTTTACCTTTTTAATCAAACACACAAGTGGTAAGGAAAACAAAGTTGTTGATGCTTTGAGCACAGTAAATTTGATTATGCAGGAATTAAAGATTGGAATTTTGGGGTTTGAAGAAATGATTGATATGAATGAGGAAGGCACAAATTTCAAAGAAATATATGCAGTTTTTAAAAATCCTGTAATTCATATTAGAATCCAATGGTTGGACTACTTGATTCAAGGAGGATTGTTTTTCAAGAATAATAAATTGTGTATACCTAAGTGCTCCATGAGGGAAAATCTGATTAAGGAGAAACACAATGGAGGATTGTCTTGTCACTTTAGATAGGACAAAACCATTTCTCAAGTGATTTTTATTATTGGCCAAAAATACAAAGTGATATCAAAAATTTTGTTGAGAAGTGCAGGATTTGTCAACATGCTAAAGGAAGAAGCCAAAACACTCGATTATATCAGCCATTATAAATACCCAATAGACCTGGGATGTTGTCAGCATGGATTTTGTTTTAGGCTTGCCAAAGACTCAAAGAGGACATGATTATATCTATGTTTTCGTAGATAGGTTTTCTAAAATGGCTCATTTTATTACTTGTAAAAAAACTAGTGATGCAACTCACATTGATAATTTGTTTTTCTCTCAAGTTATAAGATTACATGGACTTTTTGTGAGAATTGTTTCAGATAGAGTGTTGGCTCGAGGGGTCCTGACCTAGGTTCGAAGTTCAAGGTTTGCCAACAAACACCTATACTACTAGCCCTTTCGGCAGTGACCTGCTTGCACAAGTCAAAGTCTCACCCGAAGTAGTATGGGTGGGTGCTAGAACCAGGTATCCGGCCCTGTGATACCCAGATCGCCTCTTTCTGCGCAGGGTCAATAGGTCACTTTTTGCATCCACATGCGCTATATCTATAAATATATACTTCTATGACAGTAGTACAATATTGCATAAAACATAACAGAACATATCTAGATACAACAAACACACTTACATAGATCTTTCACAACTTGAATACAGAATGCACATAATGTAGTAATTACCAATGATTCACACAAACAGTACACATAGATTCAGTTCTCAAGAAACCTTTCTTATTCATCAATTCAACAATTCCTTCTTACAATACCCTTCCCAGCCTGCACACACAGCAGCAGGGTCCGCACACAGCTAGACTATGGATCTTCGCGCACACAGCCAGCAAGAGTCATTTCCAAAAAAACACAAACAAATATCTTAAACCACAATTCACATCAATAGCTCTTCATTTCTTACCTTACAATTCAAAGTGTTCCTCTATTTATAATAATCTAGCCTAAACTTTCCTATGATCCACAAACCATGGTTTTCAGACCCCTAGTTTACCCTTTTTCCCTTTACAATGCTTTTGGGGCTTTGACCCACCCCAAAACCCCTGCGCTAGACTAAATATAATCAAAAGTATTCAAAATTGGACCAGTTTGGCAGCTCGTAGGAGACCCTATTCCAACAGTCCCCAAACACAATCTTGTGACTCATCTCGAGTCATTGTGGTGGTGCGGTCTCTATCTGCGCATGCAAGGTATTGGAAGGGAGGATGAGAGGAGGGAGCACTTCCTGACTTTGGGCAGCAGCTCGTTGCACAATATTGACAAGCTTCAGGGAGGCAGGGCCTGCCGGAGCCATGGTAACCTACTCCAATATCCAGCGGAGTCGCGCGATGGTGTTATAAGCATCCTGAGATATCTGGAAGGCAGTATCACCCCATGGTTTCAAGCGCTTTCTAACGACGTTCTTGGTGCGGCGGAGATTCGAAATTGTGTCTATGAAGGTATTGTGGGTTTTTAGATGCTGTGTAGGGATGAGGGAAGGCAAGGTAGCTTCGACCTGATCGAAAGCAGCTTCCGTCTGTCGTAAGTATTCCTCGACACGCTAAAGCATGGGGTTGAACCGAACCGCTATCTAGAGCTGCATAGCTACCTCGACCAACTGAATGCCCATAGTAAGTTGTTCCTTAATAATATTTGTTGCTTTCATGATCAATGCAACCCATTGTGCCCAAAATTCTGGGGGTATTTTGTGCTGTTGTCATGCAATTCAGTCACATTTATGGATCTCTTGCAACACAACGGTGTATAAATCCTGTAACGCCTCACAGGGTAGCTGCGCCAAGTCTATTTGTAGGTTTGTATCTGTTGATGCATGGTCACCAACCATGATAGTGCGAGGAAGCGAAAAAATATGTCTTTCGCTGGTCGGTATTCAAGAACTGCAGAGAAGTCATAGCGTATCCATAAATCACTTCGTCCCTTCCGTGCACAGGACTAGCTCTGAATTGACTGCATCTGTGTTGGTGGTGAACTGTGGAAATTGCATACCCTCCCTCATGGTATCGCCTGAGGCCATCCAGCTGGGGCCTGCGATCATTCTAGGGTTGTAGGTGTCGAGAATTCCCATCGTGCAGCTGCGGTGCCCTTCAACACGAGGTTCAACTTCAATTCTCCTTGAAGGGAGCTAGAGGCCAATCATCTTGGCATCCCTAGACCCTCTCAACATGATGTCTGCAAGCACTGAACTGGTAGGTACCGAAGGGTTAGGCATTGCCATAGCAACAAAAGGACAGGCTTCCCAGAAAAATATCCCAGTAAGAAAGCAAGGGAGTAATAGAGGCAGGGTACAAAGACAATATGGAGCCCTGTGCAAACTTATCCTATTGACCTTATACTGGTCAAGGCTATCCAATGGTAGAGTAAAACTCACTTGAAACTTACCATCGATCGTTTGAACCAAACTCACAATAAATTGATGTATTAATGGACAACTGCCCATTCTCCTTGAAGGTAAGGTTCCCTTCTCCCCAAAATGCAGCGGTCTGATGGTTGTTATTTGTACCTGAGGGCTTTCCCATGAATTTATAGATTTTAGATGACGCCTGCGTACTACTTGTGTACCCTGTTATCACTCAGGTTTTCCTAGAAGTTGTGTAAGAGGAAAGTATACCCGAGGTAACCACAAACCAACCTTTTAGATGCAGAATCTAGCCAATCTACATCCAGAGAGGGCTCGCTCTTTATGATTTATCTTTGTTCTTGGAAGGTTTTAGGCTAGTTATAGATTCAAAGTTTGTTTTGGGAAAATGGTGGAATCCACAAACTAAGGGCAAGGTTGAGAGCTTTCAGTCCATTGGGTTATGGAGTCAAAGGATGGCTTTACTGGATTTCTATTCTAAGCACAAGATGGTATTACAGGGCAAGATAGCTAGACAGAGAACAATCCTTAAAATTTAAAGTGGATGGGATGATCTTGAAGGGATGAAAGGCAGCTAAGAATCTTTCATCATGTTCAAAAGAAAGAAATGAGATGACTACAAAAAAAGAGAAATGAAGAATTCTTTATTATAGTAATCAACAATGTTTAAATTAGCAAAGCAAGAGAATTTAAGAATTCATGCTTATAACTAATTTAGAAGAAAACATTAAGAACAACCACATTTGAAATCAGAGTACAATTAAGCAAATTCTGATTCAATCCTTTATGTAAATTATTCAGAAATGGATATGAATGATATTATAAACTAATATAAAACTTCAGACAAAGGGTAGAAAAAGTTATTGAACTGTAGTCCAACACATGAATCCTGCAACAAGTCCAGTGCTTTAAATCGTCATCCAGTAAGCCACGAAAAAATTTCTCCAAAATGCTTTTATTCCGAAAATCTCAATGTTACAGCAGAGTAATAGAATCCACTCTCAATACTCTCTTTGAGGGTTTATTTATACACAAAAATAATTGAAAATATCTCACACTATCCTAACCCATAATTTTGGGGTGACTAAGGAGTAATTTACAAATAAACAGGAGACAAATGGTCTCGTAGATAGCATAATAAGTAACTGCTAATGTGTTGTTTCCTTTCTTTGTGGATGTGCTGGAGGTAAGTGCTGAAAAAGGGCTCGTTGTTGTCTTTTGGAGTAATTTGTTTTGCTTGCTTGATACTTTTTGTCTTTACGGATACTCTTTTTGACCTGTGTAACTGATACTCTTTCATCTGTACTCATTTTTATCCTTTACTTGATAGTAAAGATAAAATTCTTATCCTGAAAATAACTTTTATAGAATTTCCAACATTTCATTCCACCATTGATTATCCGGTATCATAGTCCTTTTGAGCTTTCTCAATGTCTCATCTGCTTCTGTGAGCTTGTAAAAGGTGGGCTCATTAGGAAATAGATACTTTATTTCATGTTCCAAATGAAATAAATTCCTCACTCTATCATAGATGTTTCTCCCTGTTGGTAATGTTGATTGTGGTAAACTAGGAGAACAAGCAGCTGTATTTTGAGCATGAGCCTTTATTTTCTTTATATAGGTTTCTAAGTCCATTATTTGATCCTCCGAGAGCATAGGACTTGGTAACCCACTGTCCAACAAAGCTTGGAATTTCTCTCTGAAAATATTGATATCAACCAAAATATCTGTGCACTTCCTTTCTAAATTCTGCATGAAAGTTCTCTTGATGAAAACTCTCTTTATTTCCAAAACTGTGCCTGTCCTGTCATCAATCCCTAATACTGCAAGCTGTTGTTTTGTCCTCGTGTTCAAAAATTGAATGAGCTGATTGGCCTACTCAGGCCTGCCTCTTAATTCATTTCTGGTTCTGTTTATTTCTTCTTGGGCTATTTTAACCAACTCATTTTGTTCAAAAATAGCTTGAATAGAGGGCCAAATACCCTTTATTAACTCAATGATGTTACCCCAAAGAATGTCATTTATTTCGTTTAAAGGCTTCTCCAATGAAAGATCTTTTTCCAAAGCCTGAACCAATTTTTCCAACCTTTTTATTTCCCTGGTGTTATCAGCAGCTGTCTTTTTTGATGTATCATATTTCTCTTCCAATTTTACTAATTGCAACTTAGTGGTTTGAAGTTCTGTGACTCTTAACTGTAGACTTTCCATTTGTTTTATTAACTCATCAGAACTCAAACCAGAAGTATGTACCTGGGATGGCTGTGTTTGCTGATCTGCTGTTGAAGTACCTGTGGTTGTAGCAGCTTCTGTGGCGGATGCCTGCTTGATAACTTCCTTTTCCTGTAAAGCTTGCTCCAATTCCTTCTCTGTTTCACTTAGTCTTTCAGTCATATTTAGGAGCAACTCCATTATTTCTTCCTGTGAATTCCCCTTCAGAACTTCTTGGGTCTGAGGATGTCTTGAAGCTGGCAATTTTAGCTGCTTTCTTAGTGCAGCTATGTCATCATCTTTCTTCTTGATTAATGCCTCAATGCTTTTAATATCTTTGGGGTTGTGCCCCAAACCAATGATTAAGTCTTCTAAAGACTTTATTCTGTTATCTTTGGTCTGTGAAGAGGCCCTCTCAATTTGCAATTGTGCAGTTGTGTTATTCAAAGAATCCTGCAGTGTTAGAGCTGCCATGGCTTTATTGGTAAGAGTGGAATATACCATTTCTCCGGTTTGTCTGTGTAGCTCTATCTGGTCTAAAGGATGAATGTCCTTTGCCAGGACCTCAAAATTTGTTCTAATGTAATCAGCTGCTGACACGGGCTTTGGCACCTTTGACTTGAAGTGGCTCATCAGCATTTTGCCTTGTGAAAGGTCAAATGCTGACATTAGCCTTTCTTGGTTATGGGGAGCCATTTTCATATATTGGTCATATACCTTCATTTTTAATGGATCATTCTTTGCTTTGATGTTGATGAAAGTTCTTTTAATATCCCCTGTATCTGTTTTAGGTGGTCTGAAAGAGGATACTTCAGTACTCAATTGCTTTTGTAAGCTTTCCCTCTCTGGCTGGTGTTTGTTTCACTTGCTGTGCCAGTTTGTTGACTGTCTTCCCTTCCATCATCAAACACCTCATCTATGATTTCCACATCTAGAAGTGGATCTGATTTATGTTTTTTGGATTGATGTACCTGTGAGGTTCCTTTTGGAGGTGTGGTATCTGGAACCTACCTCTTCTTTCCTATTTCCACATTTAATGGAGTTTGCAACTTTGGAACTTGTGTGTGCTTTGCCTGTGTGGGAGAAACCTGTGATTGTTCAGGAGCTTTGGACGTTTGTGGTTTCTCTGCCATGACCAAAGTTTCAATAACCTGGATTGCAGGTTCCTTTCCTTTGCCCTTTCATTCTGCTACAACTGATGAACTTCTTTCCTGTAATGTGTGCTGTAGAGTTGCTGCTGAAGAAGTGCCAATGTAGGGTACCTGCACTTGACCATAAGATTCTAGGTCAAAGTTCTTCTCAACATCTTTCATAATTTTATTCATTTTGTCAGCTTCACTTTCTTCCTCAACAAGTGTTCCT